>JANHGN010004227.1:0-55618 GCA_024605025.1 Megaceryle maxima | reverse complement strand
GACTGGTCCCAAAACTGAGCCCTGAGGGACACCGCTTGTGACTGGTCACCAACTGGACTTAACTCCATTTACCACCAATCAGCCTCCTTTCCTATAAGCCATGTTCCAAAGCTCTCCATGTGGCTAACATACCCAAGACCTGTGCCACAGACCTTAGAAATGTTCAAAAGTGTGTCTAGGAGTAACACACAGGCAGGCAGTGGAAATGGCACACAGAGCACCCTCTGTGGAATGGAGGCAGACATCCTGCCCAAACCTTTTTAAAATTATTTTCTTTTTCATTGATTTTTCTGTTTTGCTGTTTCTTTTGTGTTCTAAATGTTGATAACTAGTTTCTATCTCAGAACAGATTATTTTTTTTGCCCCTGTGAAGTGTTTTTCCAGACATCATGATTACTCCATAAAACTGTTGTGAAAGATATTATTCCAGCAGTACTTCTCTGCCCATAGTTTTTCCATCTTATCCCTATATCATCAACATGTAGCGTGAAATATTTTTCTGTACACAACAATGTCCATTTCAGCTGGCTGAAGCTGGGAACAATGAATTGAAGCATCAAAGTCTGCTCAGCTTAGCAGCAGCATTTTTTTTATAACCTGGACAAGTCAGGATTTGCAATTCAAAGGCCAAAATATAAAGTTGTTGTGATTTGATGTCCAAACCTAAGTAAGTGCTTGCTTTTCAGTGGGTCAAGTACTCTGTAAACTGAAATAATCCATGAAATTTACACCACTGACTTTGAAGCCTCTATATAAACCCAGGTGCAAATTCTAGAAACCTTTTTCTTTAATACTTGTCAAACAAGTTTGAAAATATAAGCAAATCTGCTGCTATGGAAAGATTTACCAAGACAGTATCTTTTTCAGTGCTTAGTTCAGTCCCTTTTAATGAATATTTCCTCTGTCAGGGGAGCGTAATGCTGTCTCATATATGTCACTAGGAGGAAGTTTTGCCTGATAAAATCTCATAAGTTCTAAGCAAATTCTCTTTTCCTTACCTTTTGCCTCATAGGAAATTAATCTTCATGTTCAGGATTAAATTGTGGCTTCACTTTCATTAGTAGGAATGTTTCTGTTGACTTCAGGGAGCTGGGATTTTACGCTTCATGGTTACATGCTTTGAATGCTTGTAGGTAATGATCCTATCTATTGACAAGTCCATCCCATCCCTTTCAAGACTCTTAAGATTCCTTGCCTGTAATTTCCTTAACTTGGGTGGATTTCCAGTTCTTCCCAATCTAGCTTAATCTGCAAATTTTATTTATGTGCTGCTCTACCATTCTTCTGAATTGTAAGTGGTGTAGCTGGACAAGGCCAAACCAAACCTTTTCATACTCCGTATGTGTTCCAGCTGCTATGCATGAACAAAAGTTATGAACCCTTAACTTTAACACTGACAGTGTTCACATAATTTCAAACTGCTCTGTTTTTCATAAATGTTGAACTGTGCAAAAATCCAAGAGAATCTCTGCTTTGTGTAGGAGGGTGCCACCCTCTGCGTTTCCAACAACAGGCACTCATCTAAGGACACCATAACTTATATAAAAACCCACAGAGAACTTTATGGTTCAGTCAGGGGGACCCATTCCAGTGGGAACCATTAAGTCAAGGAGTCATGGGCTTGCTAATACACATCTTGCTAAATGCTTTGGATTGACACTGCTTTTAAATAACAGCAGAGAAAAATGTGTCAATATCCAAGTTAGCATCTGTGCTCAGCTTGTGTTATATGATCTGCAAGCCAAGGAAGTTCTGCTTGATGCTGCTTCTTTTCACAAAAACATTGTCAAAAATTTCAGCCACAAAAAAAGTCTTATTTTAGCATGTATTTACATCAAAGTATTTGTTGTGTTTCCCCTCCTCCCCAATTCATACAGAATTGCTCAAAGACTACAAGGCAGCAGGCAATAATAGTTTCATTACTTCTTTTACATCCTTAGCAAAGTTAGCTTTTTGATGGTACTTTTGATACTAAGTGCAGTACAAAAAGGCCAGGGAATATCATCACACTTTATTGACTAGAAGAAACCACGGATCTTTGGTGCACCAGGCTCTCCAATTACATTTGTAGATGAATAATTATTAATGTAGAGGCAAAGGAAGGTCTTAGATCCATTTACATCCCTGCATGTGAAAGGGCACTGCAGAGGAATAACATGAGTTGGCATTTGGATGCCATCAGTCAAATAGTCTGAGCTTGCCACAAATAACTCCTTTGGGAGTACTAAATATTGAGCAGTGTATGTGTGAAATTTTAGTGCTAATGCACTGTAAATGGAGGGAAACACCTAAAACTGCATTCAGTAGTGGGATAACCAAATGGTAATGAGAGGTTCCTTCACTGCTGAAGATAGTCAGTAGTTTTGACCAAGCATGATCCAAAACTCTACTGAGTTGCGGTCATAGTCCTAAAACAAGAGCATGAGGCTTCTGGTTGGAGACATTACATCTTTTTCTGTCTCCAGCCTCAAAAGACCCCATATCTAATGTTGAGTGAAGTTGTTTCCCACCATGCAGTTCATTCACCTCTCATAAACAATCTGGCACTCTTATTATTAGTTCTTTCAAAGCACAGGGGTTTTTATTGTGGATTTCCTTTCTCTCATCACTGGTGGGATTTCTGAGCACCAATGCAATGGTAAAGAAAATTAAATGGAAATAATCTGCTTCCACCAGTGTATCTGCCTTTTGAAGCAGAAAAATCCACTTTTTGTTGTGCTTATGGAAACTCATTTCTGAAATAACACCAGCTAATGGTTTTACTTGGTAAATGTGTGTGCTCTTCTGAGTTGTATTTTGTCCTTCTTCCATTAATTTCCTGATAGAGTCAACAACCATTTCCTCAGGACTGTGTTTGATGGCTGGTTACTGAGCCCAAAACAATGGTGGTTTTCTCACTCACTTTTTGCCTAATAAATAGGAGGTATCTTGAAACTATCTCAGTTTTCTGATGTCAGCAGTACTGGATTTAGATGCTCTGATTTAATTAGCTCTGCTACACTGCAATTATCCAACTGCATTGTTGAGTTAGTTAAAAGAGTTATGATTAGGTAAATTCATCTGAGAAGACACTATCATCAATTGAAGTAGTAGTGAAGCAAATGCAAAAGTACACAGAAGGGGTGAGGACATGGCATGGCCTACAGCTGGCTCCCTCCCACCCATGCTGCTCCCTGACGCCTCAGGGTCAATTCTAGGGCCCATACCTATTTAATGTCTTTGGTCTTGACCTTCAAGATAATGGGGGATGCACCCTGTGCAAGAACCCACAACCCCCACAGGGAGGATGAGAGCATTTTTCTGGTGCAGGGGCAGCCTTTCTGGAAAGTGGCATGGCACAGGAGAATGGTCCCCAGGTGGGCAGCCCTCAACCCCACTCCCAGTGAAGGACACCCACTGGCATGAGGCTGAGGCTGTAAAGATGTTCACATGAGTGTTACAGATGAATATGTTTGACACATTTTGTTTTTTCAACAACTCAAGCATTATTAATAAAATGAGATAAATCAAAGGCTGATTTTAGCAGCACTTACTATAACAAGACATTTAGTAAGACAGCAACTTAATTACAGGTTCAAGGATGACAAGATTCACACCAATATACTACAAGCTATCTCCAACCAAAGCATGTGTATATACATGTACACAAAGCATACAGACAGACATACTTGGCCACCGAAATATGTAGATGCCCACACTCATAAAAGCAAATGCATAAAACCAAACAGACAGGTAAAAGAGACTGGTCTGTAGTCAGAATTTCCCCCTTTGAGTTTAGAGTACATATCCACAATGCACTGGCATTTCTCAGCAGGAGGCAGTTGAGTTTCAAGGAGGTTGTCTCACCCAGGCCTTGTGTTGACTTTGCCAGCAGATGGTCCTGAGAGGTGTTCTAACTTATGGGAGATGCTGGAGGCAGTCCACTGTGATCCAGGAAACCTCAAAGGGTCTCATTTTGGATTGCTATTTATAGGGTCCAAAATCATTGACTTTTGTCAGGTACTTTTCCATTTCAGGCTAACTTGAGTGTTGTAATATTCTGGTCTGAGCATGCCTAAAACTTGACCGTCTTGGTATTTTTCCATCAGTTGCACATGTCCAGAACTTAATGGATCTTGAGGTTCTAGTGTCCCCCTCTGGGCCACAACCCAAGTACAAGTGTACCAGGATGTAAGACAGTCTACTGATCACCCAAGATGATAAGGAGGGGAGTAGAAGCCAGGTGTGCCAAAGGGACACCTCAATGCTCTGGTCCACTGCAGGAGGTAATTGTCATTATTGTCCCCAGAGAATGGGTGAGCAGGAGCCAGGATTGTTAAGGGGGTGCCTTAATGCTCTGGTACACAGCCTTTTGCAGCTTGTACTTCTCCAATGGATTGCTCTGTGGCCCTGGGAGGGGAGTTGTACCCTGTATTTGCAGCCCATTGAGTGTACCACCATAACGGGGCAGAGTTCAGGAGGATCCCTCTGATGTTGGTGGACCAAGCCAGTTATGACAACCCCCATGGCCTCCTCGTGTCACCAGTGACCTTACTGCCTGCTGTTCCAGAGCTGTTACCAGGGCCTGTGGTGAGAGAGATCTCACACTGTGGACCAGGCAGAGCAGCTTTGACAAAGGAAGAAAAAGAGGGAATGTTGAAAAACTGTCTGGGACAGACTTACCACTCGCCTTGTGGTCACCACTACCACAAGACAACACATGGACACAGGTTGTCTTCAGGATGAGGCCAAAGGTGTCTGGGCCTACTCCTTGCAGCTGGACTGCAACATCCACCCATGGAAGACAGAGGCAGTGTAGATATGTCCCTACCCTGGCTCCTCTCCACCTTCAGATGGGGGCAGAGGCATCACCCTGGAATGGCCCTCAACACCTACTGCTGCCTCAAGGCTATTTTAACAACTTACTGTCTATATTGTAACCGAGTAGTTACAGCATAGTCAATTTATAGCTGCTTGTATTTTTTGTTATGCATGTTACATGCATATTACATGCATTGTATTATTCTTAGCTTATAATTAGTTATGGTATGCTGCAAGCACACTTGTTCAGGTGCTTGTTGCAAGCTACACATTGTGTCCTGGAATTTGTTACATACAACACATCTGACTTAAATGTTATGCAAGCGCAGATCTTCCCTTAAGAAAGCATTAACTGCTTTAGAATTAAAGGAGAAGGGACTTAAATTTATGGAACAAGGAAGTCTGCGAGTGCTATTTGATTCTTTTCAAGATCAGAATGACTGAACAGTGAGGTAAAATTGTTTGTCCAGGTCACATGCCATGCATGGGAGATCACAGAAAAGAGTGGGACTGCATGCACTGTAAGCACTTTCTGCATTTTAAGAAAAGTTGCTCAGATGTTTGCACACACAAGAGTAGTTTTTATTGTGGATTGCTCTGTTACTAAAAGTGAATGTACTTTACCATCAAAAAGAATGTTTTGTCTTTGTATTAATGGTGATAGAGGTTCAAACTTTTCTCATCAGAGTTCTGATCATTTTTTTTTTCCATCTCCTTATGAAGTTTTCAGCCTGAATAGCATAATTATACATTTACTTCAAATGTTCAGAAATAAAACCTACCCTAATGTGAATGATATTGGGCCAATTTGTATTGAGATTGAGTCTCTTCATGATGTGTCACCTGTTCTGATCTAACACCATGTAAAAGCTAAGCTTCAGGAATGAGATGGCTACCCAGCCACAGTCAGTTGTGCCAGGCCACTTAACTGCATCGCTTCAGAATGAGGGAAATTTGGAAAAGCAGAACCATGATCACAAGTGTTCATGATGGCATTCACCTTCGGGTTGCAACCAATGCGAGATGCTGTCTTGTTTTCCTCCATAGCATGGCCATTGCCTCACAGTATGGCAGTCTGTACCCTCTATTCCCTTAGAGGTGAAAAATCAAAGCTGGAAGAAAGCTGTCATACTTCAGAGATAACAAAAAAGAGTGTTCATGGGCTTAAGAAACAACATAAGCTCTTGGCACAGCTGAAGAAACTCATCTCAGTGGCACCAGATTTTTTGTAGAAAATTGATCAATTTAAGTTCATTTAGATTTAAAGTCTGGTTGTGGTGCATAGAATGGGATAGATTACACCTCTGTCCCTGGAGAAACTGTTAACAGGATTGTTTTATTTTTGCTCTTTGTTGGTGTCTGATAGCAAACAATTCCTTTCGGTTACTCTCAGACAAGCTTTCATTTCTTCAACTATGTCAGCCTGTGACTGTTATGCCTATTTCTTTCCCTCTGCAGCAAGCAGTGTGTCTTGTAGCTCTCTGGGACTACTCTGCAGTCCCTTATTTATTTTGTTCAGCAGCATTAGTTATCACACCTTGCAGCTGAGGATTTATTTCTGACACTGGAAGAGATTTCAAAATGCCCAAGACTTCACGCCAGAAAGCTGTAAGGCTTTTCCCTACTGGCAATATTGTTTCAGTGTTATGTCCTAGAGACTGCTATGATACCCCTGTTGATAACTGGATAGGTCGGCACAAACTTGAACCCATCACATTATGGGACCAAATACGGGTTTAGGCTATTGCAGAATGTAGCTCTGTAAAATTGTAATGACAATAGCTCATATTTTCTGTCTTCAGCCCTAGCACTTGCTATTCTTCTATTTCTGGTGTAATAGCTTGTGCAGTGAGTTACCCCAAGACAAATACAGCCTCCACAGTCCTGCTTTTATTCAATACTGCTTCCAGAAAAGGACATTCCAGGCAGAGGCACAGACTGATGTCAAAGATTTGTCCTGTTAGAGTGAGGTGATGGTCTTCCTAGGACTGGAAGGAGAAACCCACCTGATGATTATCTGTGATCCCAATTATTCTCAAACCCTCTAACCTGTCATATAAAGTGACAAAAGAAGCCATGGCAAGAGCCAAACTGTTCCACACATTTGTGTTCAACTTTCTGTTCCTTTGTTTGGTATTGAGTGAGAACATGTTTAATAAGATTTGCCACATTTAAAAGGATTCTGACACTTGTTTGGGACTCAAGGAAAATCCAGAAAGAATTTAACATTCCTGAGGGTCTTTTGTAGTCTATAATGACTCTCACTTCCTAAGTCATTGTTTTAATATTTCCACTTCTGGACAGAAATCATTCCTGAACCCATGAACAGATGAGCCATCTTTCCCTGGAAATCATCTTTATGCCTATTACAACCCTATTAGGTATTTCAGTGAAGCGGTGCCTTCAGCAATGTGTTTGCTGAGTTTGTTGAGTAAATGGTTTGAGTTCTATGACCTGATCTTTCTGAAAAAAAAAAAAAAAACAACATTTCAGTCTGGATCAAAGACTGATTTTCTTTACTGATCTATTTTTACATTTGAGGGTGGTTGTACTTGTTTTGATCAAATATAGACAGAACAAAGTCTGGGAAAAACCCCAGCATACCGCACCATTGAACAATTATGTCTTTTTTAGATATATACCCTCCTTCCCTTTTCTCTTTCAGTATTCCTTTCACTTTTCTTGTGCTGTGGTTTAACCCCAGTCAGCAGTTCACCACCACACAGCTACTTGCTTGCTTCTCTCCCCTCAGCAGGATGGGGGAGAGAATCTGGGAAAAAAAAGTAGAACTTGTGGATTGAGATAAAAACAGTTTAATAGAGCAGAGAAGGATGGAAAATGCTAATACTAATACTAGAATTAGAGTAGACAAAACAAGTGATGCACAATGCAATTGCTCACCACTCACTGATTCCCAGGCAGTTCCCAAGCCATGGCCTCAGCCAGCCTTCCCCACCTATTTATATACTGGACATAATGTCACATATAGTATGGAATACCCCTTTGACCAGTTTGGGTCAGCTGTCCTGGCTGTGTCCCCTCCCAACTTCTTTTGCCCCTCCAACCTCCTTGCTCAGGGCATGAGAAGCTGAAATGTCCTTCACTTAGTATAAACCTACTTAGCAACAGTTAAAAACATTAGCATGCTATCAGCATTAGTCTCACACTAAATCCAAAACACAGCACTGAACCAGCTACTAGGAAGAAAATTAACTATCTCAGCCAAAACCAGGACGTCCTGAAAGGACAGGCTTGTGCATCCACTGTTTCACTAACTGTCCCCAGAAGGAAAGCCAGATGATATATCAACAACTAAAGTAAGGGATATCATAACACCTCAAGGTACTAGGTAGGAAAAATGTGTTGTGTAGGACAGAACCACAGAACCACAAAGTCAGGACCACTGAACAAAATCAAAGTATACTGATTGAATGCATCAGAATCACACTTGAAGGCTGAAGATGAGCAGACCTAAATATTGAATGAGAGACCTTCCCTCAAAATCTTTAGGACCCAGTCAGCTAGCTAAGAAGTTGCAGCCAAACTTGACAAATGCCAAACCACACAAAACAAATCTGTTGCACCAGTACCGAGCTGCTGTGTGAAAAAAAAGAGAGGGAAGTCCTTGACTGCATATTTTCAGTTGGGAAAACAGATCTAATCCTTAGCTGTCTAATGATATGCATCCTTTTTTGTCACAGCCAAGTATCTTTGGCTGCATTGCATTTGAGTCGCTTTCATCACCAGTAGGAATTAATTTGGTATTTTTCATGGCTTTCGCCTACACAAACAATACGTTCAACATTTCAATGACTGTTAAACTGTTGTCTGAAATTTGGATTAAAAACAACAATTGGAATTAAACAAAACTTTGAATTAGAACTCCAGTGAGACAAAAAAAATGGGCAATTCTTTTGGTAAGGATTTTAATATTTTTGTTTACTAGCTCTGCTGCTCCCTTTAGCTTCAATTAGCTTTCATTCCAAAGCATTTTATGCAATTCTGTATGAATGGCAATAATCCATATTAAAAGTTCTCAGCCTTTTCCTTTCACTGACATAGGATTTCAGATGTCCAAACATTTGCCTTTCCAATAGCCATGCCTGTGTCAGGCAAGCTTGCTCTGAAGTTCCTAAGCAGATTAGCTTGGACTTGCCTACTCTTCAGATGGCTTCTTCATTTGCAAAGCTCAGTAGAGTTCAGATTTCATTCCTTTTTCCCTGGAAGACTACCTGCTCAGGAACCCATAATAATTTAGGAACAAATTTACGCTATATATTAGACTATTTAACATCTTTCATTTTGAAAGATCCTGAAGCATGTACAATGTGGGATTGTCACAACTGACCATAGTGCTCAGACACGAGTCGTGTGTGCTACAAATAAAGGCAAAAGTGTGTCTGTGCAGAGCCATTATGTATAATCCCTCACCCTCTACTGAAAAGCACCAGGACTATGACATATATTTGTCAGTAATATGACTTTAGGTAATGTAATCAGATACATCTTTAACAATAAAATTTAGGTACAGGAGGAGATTCAGTGCAAAGTGATAGTGGTCATAAAAGTTTGGTTCACGACTGCCTTATTAAGTGTCCTGAGGAACCTTTAAGGACCACAAACCATAGGAATTTTATTGCTTATCTTCAGAAGGCTTGGATCTCCTGAACCATAATGTAGCTTTTGATCAGGCAGGAATAAAATGAGATTATATTGCTGCAGACAGAAAATTTCATCTTATTCGGTTATGAGGGCCTCTGCCTGCTGCTGTTGCAAATGTATATGCATCAAAGTTTAACAGCATAGTGAAAAAAAACCTTTTCACATTCTCTGCTGTAGGACATCCTCAACAGATATTCAGTTTTCTTCCACATCTACATAGTCTTTTCTGATTATTTTTGCATCAGATACATGGATACCCGATTCCTTTTCTTCCTGCCACAACTGTGGTGATAGTTTTCAGGTCATTAACACAATTTTCAGGGCATCAGAGAAAATTCACTTGAGGTAAAAGCTCTCTGGTATCAAAGCAGGAAGGAAAAAAGACACAGAGACACCAGATTCCTGATGCTCTCTACTCTCTCTTGGCATCTGGGAAACAAGCTGCAGTTCAGTCTTCACTTCCAGGCATCTCCACTACTGTCAGGATCCCTGGAGAGACAGTGGGGATTCAGGCTATGAATGTCTTAGCACTTCCAGTATCAAAACCAGAAGGAAGCACACTGGTTTAAAAAAAGAAATCCAATTTTATGAGCACATTTTAATACATCAGAACAAAAGACACAGGCATATTTTTGTTTGTTTGGATTTATTCTCATTTTAAATGCCATTTCCTGTTTTACTAGCGCATAAAAAATCAAGGCTATATATTCTGTGGCAAAATCTGACACAGCTCCATTAGTTGCAAGGAGGCAATTCTATTTATACTGCTTGAGGCTCTTGCCCTTTTGAACAGGCTTCGTGTGTCAGAGACTCTTTGAACATATCTTGATTCACAGAGAAGAAATATCTACTTGGGATTCATGGTTTAACTTTGCATGATAATGTAACTCATATTGTTTCCACGTCCTCTAATACCAGTTTATTAAAAAACTGTATCCATCTTTATGTTATTCCTTCTCTTCTTGTCAAAATGCAATATTTCATGTGTGTGGATTATTTTCAGAAGTACCCAAGTGATGATTTCTCCTCTTTTACTATTTCTGTATTTCACACCCTGTAAGACTTGATTTGAAAAGTGTTTAATAAAAGTGACAGCTGGGAACATAAGGACCCAGGCATAATAAAAAGGTTATCTACCTTGCTGGATTGTGCTCCTGGAAATGTTCTCCTGCAGGCTAGGCTGCCTCTTGCAAGATTTTGTCATCTGAAAAGTCATTATTACACAAAAGTTTCCCTGTAAACATCAATAACAAAATTGGTAGAAAATCTCAAAATTTAAAAAATGGCCTTATTTTTAAGCCATTTTCAGTCAACAGGTTTCAAAAGGAAATAATTTTGTGTCCAACACAGTTTGCAAACATTTTTTGTACAAAATGTTCTTGTTTTCTGTCTAATATTCCCTCTTTTCTAATCTTTTTCTCTCTCCATATATCCTTTCCCAATCTTAGCATGCTGCTAAGTAAGAAAAGAAATAAGGAGAGAAAAACTTAAAAGGTGTGGTGAGCAGTTTTTTAAAGGAAGGGGACAATGACAAAAAACCTGCACTTTTTCTCCTGTTCCAGAAAAAGCAGAAAATTGAGATGAAGAAGAGATAAAACACTCTTCAAAAGTCTTTAGCCAATAATTTGTAACTGATTAATGGCATTAGTTCCTACCACCACCACCACCACTGCCCTGGGGGAATAATTTCATTCCGTCCTCTGTAGAGGCACAATGTAAGAGAGAGCAGAATGAGGAAGTCTTCTGCCCATATCTGCAGTGCAGGAACAGGGCGTGGGTCTCAGGTTAAGCAGATGAGCGTGGGGAGAAACAAGCTTCCCTGGTGAATCTCAGCACTAGAGTTAAGTTCTTCTTGCTCTTTCACGCTGATCGGGAGGGTGGATTGGTGGCACATTCAGCTGCAGGGGGATGTAAAGTTGGACTGCAGGACTGTGTGGTGCTTTACCTGTAGTCCTGTTTTCCCACTGGTGACAGTACCAGCAGTTATGTGGTGAGTGGGATTTCCGGCCAAAGGTGAGCTTTTTAGGCACAAAGAGATTCACAGGAGAGGGAAACTACAGCATCCAGGGACAGCCTGGAGTTAGAGCAGATGGAGGGGATCATCAAGGCATTCCCACAGAGATATACCAAGGACATGGGTTGTCATGCTGCATTAGGAAGGCAGCTGTGACAGGAGACACAGTGATTCATGCTCTAAATGCAAATGCTCCATTCATGTTTTGAATGGCATTGCAGTCTCCGAGTAGTCCCGGTAACAGGGGTAGGTCTAAATCTGAAACAGAGTACCAGCCCACAAGGAAAGGGGACTGGTGCTCCTCACCCAATGGAGAACTGTGCTAGAACTGAAGTATGTGTCCACTGGGCACCATGAGTATGGTCCAGTTGTGTTCCTATACTCCATGTCTAGCAGTAACCAGTTTGCAAGACTTCAGGATTAAAAAGTACCTTAGAGCTAGGTATTTTGGAATTACATCTTAGCGCATAGGGAATGTTTTCAATTTCATCTTCTCTCTGTGGTAGTTATTACTCCATTGCTAAGCAGTACCAAAAAATTCTAAAACATATGAACACCCCTGTGCACAGATCTATGGATCATAGGATAGACAGAAGCATGAATACATCCCAGCAGAAGCCTAAAAGAGAAGTGATGTCTTCTCCCTGTGCTCAAAATTGAGCAGGCTCCAATTGGAGGAAGATGGGAAGGTCTAAAAGCATTTATGGTTTGACTGCACTTGAAAGGATTTCTGTCAGGGCCCTGAGGGAAGTACTAGACCCTAATGACCCCAAACAGCCTCACCTGGAGCCTTCACCCACATCCATGGGCTCTATTTAAGCTTAGCCCAGAGGCATTTGCCCCCATCTGAGCTGGTCAGAGAAGTATTAGTCCACAGGTACTGCTATGACCCCTCTTGTTCTGGACCTCAACCTCTGGTCTAATCTCTGTGGCCTGATCTGGGACCTGTCTTGTCTCTGTGGATCTACAGCTGGTGATGCTTCTGGGAGAGATGGGCTAGCAGAACAAGGAGTGAGTCACACAGGAAAAACAGCTCACAGCACTAGATCAATGGTATCTCGGATCAGATCTCAATACCAAGTGACACTTGATAGTCCCAGACTGTAGAGCTGTTCCTGCAGGCAGGGCTGGGAAAGGAAATAACTTGATCCTAGCAGCCATATCTTCAGTGGAGAGAGCCCTGGGACACTTAAGAGTTGTAACCTGAGGAATTAGGTGTTGTGTATCAGCCTATTTGGTCTCTTTAGGGACTTGGGACTAGGACTGGCTCTTGAATGAAACATGGAATCATTGGAACTAGAATGCCTAGCTTGATTTCTCCCCAACTCTGGATGAGACTTGAGCTGGTGGTGTATTAGTGATGCTTTAGATTTGATCTGAGGCTCTTGCTTCTTATGAAGTGCTGGCAAAAAGTTTGTGTAAGTGTACAAAGAGAACAGCTTAGAAAACTTACTTTACAATTGACTTTCCTTAAGAGGAAGTATTTCAACAGTGACTGTTGCAAGTTTTCTAGTAACTGGTCTAGAAAAGAATGGTCAAAGGAGTTAAGGGCATTCAGGTGCAGGGCATTTAGGTGTCAGGCATTTCATGAGCAATGAAGCAAATGCAAACTGGATGCACAGCTCCTAGTTACCTCCTATAAACTCTCCAGCTGAATGTATTGAGGTCGAACCAGCCTGCTTTCCCTTTCTGCCACTAATTCCTACCTTTGTATAGGGAAACACTGGAGTCCGTGCAATACTCACATTGTTTATGCAGAGCTGGTATGCCATGGTGAGGCTTGACTGGGAGATCTAGAAGCATGTAAATGTTAATTCATGGACAGATGAGACTTCAGAGGATCCTATGTTTCCTATCATGTTAAGAAAAAAACAAACAAAAAAAACCCACAAAACCAAAGGATGAACACTTGAGTGATGGATTTGTCAAGTATTTTCACTGTTACAGGTTCATCTTGCTCCTTTCCCACACCTATTTCTTTTCCAAGCAGATCTAGTGAGTATTGCTGACTAACTCTTATATGGCTGACTCAGAACAATTCATCCTGGTTCAATATTTTCCTGTATAATTATAGGGTACCAAAATTGTTATTAATCTTGGTGCAATGCAAATATATTATCTTCATTCTCCATATGTTCAGTCAGAACAAATGCTATTGCTACAAATTATATTTCTGTACCGAGGCCTAAAATTGTAGTTGTTTTCTCCTGCTACCACTGTTCATTTTTTACCTTCCAAATAACTGTTTACACTTTAGAAGATGAAGCAAATCCATCTGTGTTTTGCAAGTAACAGGACCATGTGTCTGCTAGAGGTCTGCTGTAGCCATTATGTTAACCATGGCTGTCAAGAAAAGCAGTTAAAACGGCAGCCACTGTTCTGTCTTAATGATGACAGACATCAAATCTGATGTTTAGCCAAATGCTTGTTCCAGACAGTTTTGGATGGAAGTGCCAGTGACTGTCAGAGACATCCTCAAAGTCAGAATACTCTATCCAGCCTAATGCTGGGAAGATTTGATTACTTGCTCTAAATATATGAATAAAGAGAGTGTTAAAGGAGATAGCTGTTATGCTGGGCTGAAATGAGCAAAAGGGTGAGTCAGAACTACTGCTTGTGCTGGGTTGCAGGACTCTGAATCTGGCACCAGAGAAGTCCAGGTTTTCTCATCCTCTCTAGACACAGGTTTACTTTCACTTAGTAGGACTGTGACTGAAATCTTTTTTACAGCCTGAACCTCTCCATTCCTCACTTTCTCCACAAAGGTGAGTTGAGCATTTTGCTTATCACTTGCTGTCCATTCATGATCCAAGTATTGCATTTAATTTGGCTTGTGGTTTTGTTTGTTTGGTTTGGTTTTGTCTTAAAGGACTTACAGAGCCTATGACCAAACTTTCAGTTCTCATGTTTTTGGTCTTTGCTTGTGAATAGAGGTGGATTAAATGATTTTTTTTAGCTTACTGTTCCTTTACATGGCATGAGTAACATTCACAACTTCAACAGAGGATTATGTCCTATCAGCCAACTCTAAAACTGTTTTTCAAAGCCTGATCATCTTCACAGAGTACCCAGGAACTGGAAAATGTTTAAGGTAAAAGTGAAAATTTGGAGTCTCCTAGATCTGTATCGCTAGTCAAAATGCAATGCATCAGGTTTACCCTCAGAACACTTTTTATGTAGTCTACAGACTTCATATTGCCAAGGTGGTTCTGCAGTGCTGGTATTCACAGCCAGCTCTTTTTCATGGGTAGAAACACAGGAAAGATCTGCCAGTGATCATCTGATGTAGTTGATGCATGCACAGCTATACTGACATGCTATTCATACCTTACTATATACTATGAATACTTTTCTTATGATCTAGTGTCATTGTTCTGTGAGGTGCAGTTCAGATCACCCATTCAAAAATCATCTGGATTTCCACCAAGTCAGTAAAATTGAATTACTCGTGAATGCCTGTCACTAGACTTGCTTTTTGCTTGCATTTTTTAAGAAGAGAAGTGGATAAAGTCTCTTTTGCCTTTTCAGTGCTCTAACTTTGGGCAGCTGAATATCTTCCAGGCAAATCAACAATGAACAAAACAAACTGAATTATTCCAAGTCACAGACAAGTTAATCATGTGGAATTTATGAGGTGTCTATTGTTAGGTACCTCTGAGCTTGTATAAGAATTTCCAGACTGTCCTGATATAGCAGTAATGAACTGTTAGAAAAATCAATCTGACAAGAAAAAGGCATTTCTAGAAAGCTTTTTTTAAATAAAAGAATAAAGTTTAATTTCATATAAATCACACATAAAACAGATGTAGCAATTCACTTCCAATGCATCTCTTCTGAAATGTACTGGATATGTAATTCTATATTTCAATTTATTGATGAATGATAAAGGAAATTACAATCAGTAATATGGATTTGCTATAACCATTATTTCTGTGACCCAAAATGGGATATTTAGTATTTTTCATAATAAGTGATGGTTTTTATTAGTGTATTTGTTAGGGCTGCTGTAACTCAGAGTGCTAGGTTAATGAATATGGGTTTTGGTCACTGACTGCAGTTTAAAAAAAAACCAACAACAACAAAAAACTTCAGAATATGTATATTGGTATGTTTAAGTATAAAAGCATTCCTGTTAACCACTGCCCCTGCTGAATCAACATTTCCAGTTCCTACAACTTTAGTATATTTGGTATTCTGCAAGATTGTTACTATTCCTCAGCAGTTAAATATTACTGTGCAATAAAATAGGGATTTTATTTCATCTTTTTCATCATTACAACTTTGTAGAGTGTGTTATGGCTTCTCCCTTTTAAAACATGTTGGCATTTTGCATGACAGATCCATGCCTGTCTCCAAGTTATGCCCTGACAATGTACCTGAAATTACTTCTTGGGTTGTTTTTTTTTTTTTTTTATTTCTTTGGGGTTTCAATTGTTATTCCAGTCTTGTTCAGTCATTTTAATTTTATGCTCATTGTTTAGGTGTTGTTGAAAGCGAATAACACGGTTGCTGTTCTGTTGTAAATAGGACAACACAGATGTCTTAAGGAGTTTATAATTGAGAACAGATTGACCACAGTTAGTATATTGCATTTCAAAGTAATCCTTCCCAGGTCTGTGTTTTCTGCTGGCTTTCAGATGTTTGACAAACTGATCTCAACTTTAGAGCACTGGCTCTGTGGTTCATAACTACTCACCAAATAACTTTATATTGCCAGCCTTCTCTTTATTGGTTGTTGATGTTAATATTTGTCCCTGGCATTTACACTGCTGCTTTCATGGGGGATACAAGAGATATGGTAGATGGCCCACGTAATTTCTGTTTCTTCCCTGAATATCCAGGGGTGTGATTTCACATCATACCCCTACCGATTTTTGATCTGCTGATAAGGGCAACCCTGTCCTCATCAACCTCTCTACATTGAATCTGGTGGCCTGCAGTGTCATTGGCACAGAGATCACCTTACTCAAGTCAAAGACAAGAAATTTCTTTTATTGCTTCTGCAAACTGATCTGATTCAACCCATGCTGCAAAATCTGTACTTGATGCAATGAAAATAGTTGACAGTACAGCCAGGAGAGATCAGCACCTGCAGTTAGACAGGGTTAGAAATAATATTAAACTACAGCACTAAGTCACACAGAAAAACATTATTTGTAGATTTTAAGGCAATTGCTCTCATTTCTTCCTAAATCTGTGAAGAGGAGACTAAGAAATTGATCTGCTGAAGAGTGTCCAGAGGAAGGCCACAAAGATGATCAGAGGACTGGAGCACCTCCTCTGTGAGGACAGGCTGAGGGAGTTGGGTCTGTTCAGCCTGGAGAAAAGAATACTCTGGGGAGACCTTACAGTGGCCTTACAGTCTCTGAAGGTGGCTGACAGGAGAGCTGGAGAGGAATTGATTATAACAGCTTGTGGCTTTAAACCAAAGCAGGGTAGATTTCAATTAGACATTAGGAAGAAGCCCTTTACTATGAGGGTGGTGAGACAAGAATGGGTTGCCCAGAGCAGTTGCAGACGCCTCATCCCTGAAAGTGTTTAAGACCAGGCTAGGTGAGGCTCTGAGCAACCTGGTCTAGTGGGAGGTGTCCCTGCCCATGGCAGGGGGGTTGGAACTAGTTGATCTTTAAGGTCCCTTCCAACCCAAGCTGTTCTATGAGTCTAAGAAATGTTTAAAAAAAAAAAAGTTAATAACAAGTGACTAATTCATTATTTACTTACTTGTAATGGTGGTTTCCAGAATGCAATCTAAAGTGCAAGCTACAACTAGACTAAAAAGGAAAGGTTGTGTAAAGCATATGTCTTTTCTTTTTGAAGAGATTGTTATATGAAATATATCTTTTATATTGAAATATATATTTTATATATAATTTCATGCTAAAAAAGGAACAGAAGACTTTATTTTGTAGAAAGCAATCCTCTTTTGCAATGTTTGGAAGTTTTGTATCAGCAAGTGTTTTGTTACTGTTATAATCTATAGCTTCATATCTAGATTTCATTTATCTCAAACTTGCCTCTTTTCAGATAAGTGTACCCTCAAGTCATCTAAGTATTCCTAAGGGATGAACAGTGCAATCTTTGCAAGCAGAGCAAAATCAGTGTTCCCATTCACGATCATATTTCTTCTTCACTTTTCTTTGGGTTTTTGTCCCTGATCTAATGACAAACA
This sequence comes from Megaceryle maxima, assembly GCA_024605025.1. Taxonomy (NCBI): domain Eukaryota; kingdom Metazoa; phylum Chordata; class Aves; order Coraciiformes; family Cerylidae; genus Megaceryle; species Megaceryle maxima. The sequence continues at coordinate 37,973 of JANHGN010004227.1, read as the reverse complement.
TCTCAGACAAAGAAAGCACTGACTTAGGAGTGTGGAGCTGTCCTGTATAAAGTGATCACAGAACTGCTATGGTTGGAAAAATCTTTCTAAAAAAGGCTTGTTGGAAAGAGTGCTGCCTCAGAGAGAATTTCTGTAAATACAGGGAAAAGCAAAAAGCTGGCACATGTAAAAATCTAGTAAGTGTAGCAAAGATTTAGGAGTGTCACTTGCCATATGTAAAGAAAGTGTTTCTGCCTTATTAGCTATGGGGTTTTTTTAGGACAAATACCTTTATTTGCATCTCTCTTGGTGCATTTGTATTTTCAACCATGTAAATTTTTTATTTATCTTTAAAGAATGATTTATGAAGCGCATTGCCTCCACCGATTACTTGTCTCTTTCCTTAGTAGAAAGAAATGCAGGTAACTAGGGAGCAAACAATGATTATTTCACTGGAATAGCATTAGAATTTCCACTCTGGCTGCAGATGGTTGCAGGTCTTGTGGCCAAGCAAAATAGCCTACATTTTTGCAGCAAGAGAAGGGATCAAAAGGCCTGCCATTTTTCACAGCTACTCCTTAGATGCTCTACAGCTGCTTCTGCTCTGTATTTTTGAGTTCATGAAAACCATGCTAAGCTCAGGCTTCTGGTGGTGGTTGGGTTTTGTTTTGGTTTGGTTTTGTTTGTTTTTTTGTTTGGTGTTTTTTTGTTGTTGTGTTGTTTTGTTTTCCCAAGGTCCCTTCCAACCCCTAACATTCTGATTCTGTGATCCTGTACATTCAATGCAATCATTTCTGAGGCCAAAAAGCTGTAAAGATTAGACACATATTATAAATCCCAACCACGATTCATCTTGCACCCAAAACTCTCTGAAGAGCTAAAGAAGTTGCTTCTTGGTAACATTAGGCTCTCATTTGCCATAAGAATATTTCTGAATGAGCTTGATCCTCTCTGTACTGTTGAACTAGGTGAGGCTGTAGGACTGCCCTGATCACCCCTACCCCTCTCAGTTCTTCCCATTTATTTTTCTAACATGTTTTCTGTGTTTTCTCTCTACCCCTCCCCATCCCCCCCCCAGTTTCTGTTTTTCATGCGTGTTTATGTGGTGCCTATGTAGCTTTCTTCTGCTGTAAGACTAATTGAATCTAATTGCATATTGCATTGCCTGGGTTGCCTTCTACAGAGCTATGTCTGCAGCATCCCATGTGGTTTAACTCAAATGTTAACTAAATGTGCACATCTTTCTGAAGCATGTCACATGAGACAGAGCCTAGGCTATATTAAGCAATCATTGTTCTAGCATGTTCAGTTTGATAGTGGATAATGAGAAATAATATGGAATGCACCATAGCTGCTCTCTCTTAAATTTTGCTTGGAATTGTAAATCACAGAATGGTTTGGGTTGGAAGGGACCTTAAAGATCATCTAGTTCCAACCTCCCTGCTGTGGGCAGGGACACCTCCACTAAATCAGTTGCTCAAAGCCCCATCCAATCTGGCCTTGAACACTTCCAAGGGAGGGGCCATCCACAATTGCTCTAGGCAACCTGTTTCAGTGTCTCACCACCCTCACAGTAAAAAATTTCTTCCTAATATCTAATTTAAATCTACCCTTTTTCACTTTGAAACTGTTACCACTTGTCCTATCATTACACTCCCTGATAAAGAGTTCATCATCTTTCTTGTATGCCTCCTTCAAATACTGGAAGGTCACTATAAGGTCTCCCTGGAGCCTTCTCCATCTTTTCCAGGCTGAACAGACCCTATTTCCTCAGCCTGTCCTCACAGGGGAGGTGTTTCAGCTTTCTGATCATCTTTGTGGCCCTCCTCTAGACCTGCTTGAGCAGGTCTATGTCTGCCTGACACTGGAGGACAAATAGCTGAAAGCAGTCCACAGGAGCACAGTCCACAGAATAGAGGGGGAGAATCACCTCCCTCAACTGCTGGTCATGCTTCCTTTGAAAATATTTTGCAATATTAGTACTTTTATTGTGTTGGTTTAGGTTGTGTTTTTGTTTTGGCTTTTTGCTTTTGTTTCAAATGTGGTAGAGAGCCTTGTAGGTTCCTAAAGGGAGAGGGGCAGGGTAGGATGAATGAGAGAAAAAAGTCCTTCAGAGTTTGAGGTGAGAGATAAGGGATGGCAAGTGCTAGAGGAAGGTGAGAGCTCAGTTAATGCTATAGGATGTGGAGCAAGCTCCAGGACAGCTGCACCCCTCAGTGCATCATTTTACCCTTCAAAAGGGGAAAGACTCATATCAAGAGAATAGTGTTCACCATCCATGTGGGGCCTGGACAAAGCCCTGTTAGACTTACAAGTAATTTAAACTGGTATGATGTTCTTGCTTGTTTTACAGGGATGAGGTACAAAGTTTGCAGTAGGTATTATGATGGTGGTAATCCAAATGATCTAGCTGACAGGAGCAAGGGTAGGAGTCTATAGTAGATTTATGTTCAGATTGCTACAATGCAAAGAGGGAAAGGTGTTAGGTATTTGCACTCCTTTCCCCCCTCAGATTAATTACCTGAATTAATGATCAGAAATTTGTGTTAATGGGCAAAAAAATTAATGAAATAAAAATTCCCTGAGTTGAGACTTTTGCCTGTGACCTTGCTGAAAGACAGTGTCACGGTTTAGGGTCAGGGTGTCCCCTTAGACCTATAACAGACACTCTCTGTTAACCCCCCTCCTTCCCCAAAGGGGGATAGAAAGGGAATAAGGGAAAGAGGCTTGTGATTAGAAAAGGAAACCAAAACAGCTTTGATAATAATAATAATGTAGAATATGTACAAACATATACAAAACCAGTATCGAACCCAACCCTCCCGATGGTAATTACATCACTGTCTCCACTGATGCTGTGGAGCAGGCACTGGGGAAGTCCCAGACTGGTCCCAGCAGCAGACAGGAGCTGTGTTCAGGAGCTGGATTCTGGTACCAGGTTAAGGAACACACTGATTTGGATTGAAGGCAGAACAGAGTCCTCCTTGGATGCTCCAAGAAAGAAACTGAAAGAGGACCTGAGCCAAGCTGAGCAAAGCTGGCAAAGCAGAACAAGAGGGGAGAAGAGCCTGGGAGCCCCCAGAGAGAGGGTGAGTGAACAAGCAAGCAAACTAACAAGCAAACAAAACTAGAAAGCAAGCAAGCAAAACCAAAACTAGCAAGCTAACAAACAAAAAACAAACAAACAAAACCAAAACAACAACAACAACAAAAAAAGTACTGAATATGATGTATATGGGCTGGAATCCCTTGTTGGTCAGTTTGGGGTCACCTGCCCTGTCTGCTTCTCCTTGCAGGTGCGGCCTTTCACTTTCCTGCACCCCCCAATGTGTCACACAAGATCCAGCAGTGGCCTTGGTCTGCACACCAACCCTTGGTAGTAACTCTAAACACAGGGTGTTATCACTGCCAGCAGCAGACACTGTCTGTGCAAACAGGCTGCTGACTTCAGACAGTGCAATTAGAAGAACTGAGCTGAAAAGTAAAATCACTGAATGGAATTAGTTCTGTTGTCACTCAAACCAGGACAACCAGGAGTACTCAGGTGAAACTGGAAGAACAATCACAGGAAAAGCTTTGAGTAGGAGGCCCTGGCTATCAAGAAAACCTGGGTCCAAACTAAAGAACACATGAGAGAACAAACAAGTTGAGGCAAGGATGTTTACTAGGCTTATTACTTTAGCTAGACCACATTTCTGGTATTTCTTGAGTCAAGAAAAGCAGTAGTCTTGTGAGATTGACATGACATTTTTGTGTAGGTGCCTATGTTATTGCATGTGTGTGTTTACACCTGTAAAGCATAAAAAGTTAATTGTAAGCCAATCAACATCTTAATCATGGAGTTGCAGTGTGTTTAGTTCACTACAGAGCAGGGATCTTTGAGGTGATGTCAGTACAGTGGTTCCTTAACTGGTCATCATTTCTATGGTTTGATACCTCAAAAAGAAAGAAATATCTTTTGTCTGCCTCTGAACTTTTAAAAGTTCCAGTCAATGCATCTGGTAGTACTAATTGCTACTAGTTAAATTATCCACTTAGTATCACATGTCTTTTCTATATGGAGCTTGCTAAGACATCCTTATCAAGCCTCCTCAAGTATTTTTCTTATGTGATGGAATGAGGGCAGCCTTTTCAGTCCTCAAGTCATCCTTTTTATTCTTTTACCTTTTCTGACTTTTCTGAAATATGGACACTGGCAGATAATCTGCTGCCTTGTAATTAAGAAAGGGAAAAGTCAAGAGACAATGAGCTTTGATCCTTTTCAATTTTTGCCATTGAATTTGTGTTTTACTTTCCCACAGGAGTCTGGGTATTTGGATAATACCATGCTTTGGCTAGAAATACCCATGGTTCTTGGGTTTACTTGTGTCTGTGGATACAATGTGGATGTGTTTTTCTAAGAACATTTTTAAAAGTGGGTAGGTTCTTCCTCCCAGACCTAGGCGCTTACTATGTCTGTCTAGTGTATTAAAAGATCCTGGTCCTTCACAGAAATTTAATTGAATGTTTTGAAGAAAAGATAATTAGAACAGCTGCTTTTGGCACTCAGCCTCAGTGCTTTGAATCATCCCTTCCCCCTACCAGGAAACGTAGCCTCTGTTATTCACTAGCTGCATAGGCAGCATAAAAAATACTCTGAATATGAAAGGAGCTTAAGTGAAATGCTTGAAGAAGATGGTCTGAATTTTTCCTTCTGGATAGATCTGCATGGCATGGTGCAGTGCTGTGTAAAGATATTCTGATTTCCATGTGGAGTATCACTGAAGTCAGTGGTTTTGTATTTACAGGCTGTGTGAAGTGTCAAGTCTTCAGCTTCAGTTGTTAAAATGCATAGATAGTTCTCTGTAGCCTGGCTTGATGCAAGACTGATATTTTAGATATGTGCATAATGATGCAGCCAGACTTAGTTCTTCTACATCTACACATATCTCTGTTTGTCAGTATGACTTGCAACAGAAACTCTCCGTAGTGACCACAGAGCATGAAAGCGTGACAGAACTGTGTCAAATTGTACATAGCTGTCATAAAGCTTGAACACGTGATGTGGTGTGCATTTGGAGGGGAAAAAAAAAAAGGTGTTGTCATTTAAGGCCTCTCCCATTTAAGTTAAGTGCTGGGGGAAAGAAGAAAGGAACTGAAACTGCAGAATTAAAATTGGCTTTTCTGGAATGTGTATCAGCAATACAATACCCGGAGCACAGCATGGCTATGATCTTCCTTGTTGAAGGAGAGGAGCTTCATCCAAAATCACTCTTATGAATGTCACAAAAGTCACATTTACTATTCTGGTATATTGTCATGAATATGTCTTAGATGTAAAAATGATATTTGATCTCTCCACTTTCTCTTCAGATTCACTGTAGTGGGAGTAGGATCAGGCTTTTGTTAGAAAATTTGTTCTGCATTCTGTCTATCTGTCTGCACCTCCCTCTCTTGCGCTCTCTTTAATCTTTCTGAGCAATTTTCTCTCTTCCTGCAGGGGTGATTGAAATGATCCTTTGAAGCAACCAGCTTTGACAGTTGGGGAAAAAAAAATCAAAAATGAAAGAATGCTCTAATTAAGCAAAACATCAGTTGAAGCTCAAGCAAAATATAAGATTCTGATCAGTTCTTTCATGTATACATGAAAACTGGACTGCATTAGCAGGGAGGCTCATTAGAGGGTGTGTACAAAAGTCCAGATTGAGCAGAGATACCGATGAGTGATATCCAAGACTGTATGTAGCAAAACTAAATATCTACCACCCTTCACATAACACATTGTTACCTACTGCCCAAGCAGTTTAGGAAAAGAGAAAACTTTTGTTTACACTGGAGCTACTAAACACTGTCACAGAAGTGAAAAGGGGCTCGAAAGGGTGTGTATATTCTCCACTGTTGGTTTCACTGAGAGCAGTCCTCTGGGTCCAGGCACTTGCACATGTGTGTGCTTAATTATACCTGTGTCGTTTATCAAGTAGATGACAAGATTAAGAAAAAGGTATTTTTGAGACCATGGTCTTTTGTTCTTCCACAGTATTGTCCCCATCATAGGTGTGTGGTAGGTTGAGGAAGTTCTGAAAGTACAAGCTTCACCTTGTATCCCCATGTCTTGCAGCCACCTGATATAAAAAGCTGAATTTGGATGTTGTGAGAGCTGAGGCCAGCACTTCTGCACACCAAATACCCACAGCTCATTGTTTCAGCTGTAATGCCATTCCTGATAATACAGCGATTTATTTTGTTATGAAAATGACACACACACAATATAATGAGATGTTCTGAGTTTAACCTCAGAGAGGCTCTCTGCGAAGCAGGGCTGGGGAGGATGGCAGGGGTGAGTGGGTTCAGCCCTACAGTGTCTCAGCCAGTTCACAGAATCCACTTCATAACAATAGTGAGATACAGCTTAAAAATGAATAATTGTGGCATGCCCACACACCGCCCTTTGAAAAGCTGTTTAAGTGGAATGATATAAATCGTTCACATTGTTTTACTCACTTTCCTCTTCTTTTTTGCTGAGCGAGGAATAATTGTCTGCAGTGAGGTTGTGAGCTGTTCAGTGCTTTTTTTTGGGGTTTTTTTTTTTTGAGTCTTTCTCAACTCATTTAGTGTTGTTGGGCAAAAATGCTAGAAGAGTAAGATGGGTGGAACTCAGAAAAGCCCCTGGTTTCAGCCATCCTTAATTTCATATGTGCCTGATTCCTGGTGTGAGGGTTTTCATTTAGTCATAGGGGTTTTTGCTCCAGTCCTGCAGACAATTAGATGTATCCTTAAAAGTACTAACACAAGTCCTGCTGTTGGAAAGCTGCACACCCACAGGATGCAAAATAGATGTGGGCACAGAGGCAGGAGGAAGGTTGCAGCACTTTGGCAGGACTGGGAGTTTATTGCCTGCATTAATAATATGCTAGTGCAGGAGAAATAAATTTTATGAACCAATTACACATGAGGGTGGAACTGTAGTGTGAAGACTTCCTGTCAAGAATCTACAACCTTTATCTTGAAGTAGTCATTTGTCACCAAACACTGTCTAGGGGCCCTGGGTGCCTTTTAGCCTGGCTGCTTCAGGTGGTTCTCTCCAGATCTTGCTGACCTTGACTGCCTTACAGCATGGGTGTGATGCTCTTTCCACACAGACTGCAGGAGGAGCCTGCTCAGCTTAGAAAGACGCCCAAATGTTAGGGGGTCGGTCAGTCCACTCATGCATGCTAAGAAGTTCTTGTGCCTTGTTGCTCTTTCAAGGGCACCTTGCAGCAGTCTCACTGCTGGGGCGGAACAAGAACCTTCTCCCTTGGGCAACAAGAACTGCGTATGAACAAGGTTTATGTGTGGACAGAGGTGCTTTTCTGGGGACAACAGACTGGTGAATTCCTGACCACTCTGGTCAGTCTTGGTTTCAACATGAGACAATACGGCACATATTTATGTGGAACAGCTTCTACCCACTTTGCAGTGGAACAGCTTCTACCCACTTTGCAGTTGGTAGTGGTGGTGCTCTAGAGATCTACGTAGTGTAGTTAAGAGTTGGCAAAGATGTGGTTGCCTGGGTGGGAATTATTTCTGCATGCACAAGTACAGCATAGGTTAAAACAAACAAAAAAAAAAGGGGGGGGGGGGGGGTTGGCAAAAAGAAGCTGTAAAGTACTAAAATCTTGAACTGTCAGTAGAACAAGGAAAAGCCTGTTCTTTACTCCTTCAGTCATGCTTTTGTTGATAATTATTTTGGCATACATAACACACACATGATGATTGACCATGCATTTATTCAATCTTCGGAAAAAAAAAAATAGGATTGTGCTGGTGTTTGAATTTGCAGTATTTTCTGATGCCAATGTGACAGAAAATAAGATCTAATGAAGAAAGTCCTGTGTTCCTTTACTTATGCATACATATATTTTAGTTTTATATCACTCTACCAGAACACTTACTGCAGCAGATATTGGCAATACCTTTTTTAAAGTTGACTCCTTTGATAGCTTCAATCAGATCTGACAAGGATCTGTTCCCAACAGATATTTGTTGGGGCTTCTTGGCTAAAGCATCTTCCCAATCTTTTGAGAAATTCAGTGTCTCAACACTGTGAATCTCACACCCACCACCCCCAAAATACTGTCAGAGCAAGTGTCTTTCTTTAGAAATGTCCTCTTTCCAAGTTTTGTGTTCTGAAAGTTCCTCTTCAGATTTACTAAGTGTAGCTTGTGGGAGGATCTGATGACGTCTTCTCATTTTATCTTCACCTGCAGCGTATCAGTTGTCCCTACCATGCAGACTTGATGGCTGATCCCTCCCTGCGTGCACCCCTCTAGCCTGCCTGTGTCTACTGAGGCTGGAAAGAGTTTCTCAGTGCTGGCCCTGCAAGCAGGACCTTGCGCTGGGCTGCCCATGTCACTACCACAGGAAAAGGCCAGGAAGTCAAGTGTGTCACCAGATTGCCTAGCACAGTTCACAGAGTGACAGATATTAATTGCCACCTGCTGACTAACAGTGACAGCTCTCTGACAGCATCTATTTTGCTTGTTCTTGCTTTGTAGATTCTTTCCCTGTAAGAAGAGGTTAGCTAGGTGAAGAGGCTTCTGGAAGAATAAGGGGTGCTCCTTCCCTTAGGGAACAACTGAATCTGCCCCAAGGGTGAGAGACATCTGGATTAGGGGTTGAATCAGAGGGCGCAGCAGCAAGGCTTTAGCAAGGCAGCAATTTGCAGCACAGTGAGGAAGTGAGAGACCATTGAGAGAAGGAGCAAGCACCCTTCGAGTTTGATGCTGACGTAAAAGGAAGCTTCTTAGAGAGCTGAAGGAACTATGCAGACAGTTGCAACACACCAAAAAACCCCAAATTATAGCTTGAGAACAATGGCCTGCCTTTCTAGGATACAATGGGCACAGGGAGATTTATTTATGACCCTTTTAAACTACTCCTCTGTCTTCCCTACTGCCTTACCTAGTCACTCGGCATCTTCTGATATAAAAAGTCTACAAGTCAGGTTTTTGGTCTAATAAAGACTGACTTTTTCTAAATTTTAATGCCTTCTAGGTTGTCTTTGCGAAACTCCCTGTGAAAGAAAAATACCTTGACAGTTTCGTATCAAAGCTTGGGCTGGTCTGGGATCCCATCATACAATCTGGTGTTTTTCATAGAATGCAATGATTTGAATTGAATCCTCATAGTAGTAAATGACATTTTGTTCTCATGTTACCAAATTTAACAGAAAATCCCAACATTTTCTTGGGATCACCATGTAGGTAAGGTGCTTTTCCATCCTCTGTACCTGGTCTCTGTGGATTTACTCTGAGGTGAATGATTGGTCTGCCTCTGCCTGGGTGGAGGGACTTGATCTTTGCTAAGCAGTGGACACTTCAATTCTTTCCTTCATCAGCTTACCATCTCTAGCACTCAAACTTACTCCTCAAAATGTATCTTCAAGTTTTGTAATAGTTTCAGGTAGGTTATGTTTTTCTCTGTCTTGGGAAGTAGAGGGCACTGGCAGGAGCCTGGACTAGTGGTCAGAGGAAGAGTGTGATGAAAATGTGAAGCTTTTTTTTATCCTTGTGCAGCTTTCTTCTTCCACCTGTTTCTGTTCAGCTGGCACCCCTTGGGGCAGAAACTGCCTTGGTCTATGTGACTGCCCACTGATGATCTTGCTCTGGTTTGAGGCTGCTCTGAAGAGGAAAAAGTGTTTTCTTTCTCTGTGACATTGTCAGACCAGGTGTACTGCTGTTGTGCTGCTCCAGGTAGGCCAGGCAGATGCATTGGTTGTATTGCCTCTCTGAGAGACTTGCCAGCAAATCAAACCCTGTGAGGCAGAAGTACATGTTAAACCTCTCTAAAGGTTGGTTTAGTAGCTCTGTATGGACTGAACCTGCCCTGGCCAAGCCAGAAGCACATGTTCTCTTGCTTCTTTAGGAGTCAGCATAGCTACAAGACTTGCCCCTGATGCTCTGGACCTCCCTGGGTTTAGATTATCACTAGCCTTAAGCTTTGGCAAAGGCAGAGGAAAAATTTTTGGGCAGATGGAGGAAGATCTTTTCACAGACATGCTGGTGTATGTACTGTCCATGTGAGAAAGAAGCACAGTAAAAGGAAAATAGGTACCTCCCACATCAGAAAAAGAAAAAAAAAAAATAGTATCATCAATGTGCAACTTGAAAAATGTTCTACAATATCACTCTGAAACTCTTCAGTGGGTTTGTAGCTGGTCTAGCCAGTCTTTTGCATCACGGAATCTTCCCCTACACATTATTCATTAAAGAAAGGTATTTATTAGAGCAGAAACTGTAGCACATGACATAGATAATATCTCTAGTGCAGGGGAAGAAAACAAACCTCTAACCATTCTTTAGAACACACCTTGCTTTTGTGTGACTAGCAGGTAATTCTCTGTCAGTGTCAGGGACAGTGCCTTCCAGCTTCCATTAAACTGGTGGTGTCTTTCACTTTTTTTTTAATTTGTGGCCTCCTGAGTGTCTCTGATTTTTAAGAGTCCACCTAAAGGTACAAACTAAAAAGCCATCGTGCTAGCAAGTGGGCTTACATTTGGCACGTAGGAGGCTGCAGAGTTACTTGGAAGGCTTTACGATTGCACAGCTAAAAGGAGATTGAGTACCCCAGTTTAGATGAAAGCAAAAAGGACTATTATACTTGTACCCAGGTATGTTTTGACTGCCTGATAATGGCTGTATCAGAACAAAGGCCTTCTCCAAAGGAGTTAAATTACATAGGCAATGTTTACTGTTCTGGTGGCACACAAGCCTTTTCTTCCAGTTATATGCATAGGTTGTTCTCCTTTCTCAGGACTAAATGTTTTTATCTTTTCAATTTCCTTGAACTGTCTCTCTGAAAAGTATCAACACCAAAAACTCCATAATGACTGTACATTGCTTCATGATCAAGGCTATTTCTCTTCCACAGAGTTGTTCTTTGGAAATAATGTGATGTTTGGACCAGCGAGATGATAGAAAAAGTTGTACTTCAAGCAGGAGTGATACATACATGTGGATATACCACTTGACCTTTTGAAAATAGAGAACTTGCAGACTTTAGATTTTGACTGAGTATCAAACTACCTACTGACGTTCTCGTTTATATAACTCCCTAAGTCTTCAGCCATTCCCCAGAAGAGGTAATTCTCATGAACAGCTGGAGTTCTTTCAGTCTACCTTTACTGCTTCTTTCTCCCAAAGCGAGCTGTATAAAGGTGTTGGTAATGATGCCTCACTGCCTTATGTAGCTAGTAGAGACCAGCAGTTTAAACTCAAGAAACTCCTAACCCACAAACTGATGAGATTTGAGGTAATTTGTATTTGCTGTTGGAGAAAGGTCAGCTATGGGTACTGCTGCAAACAAGTGTTAGCTGAAGTATAGATGAGATGGAGCAGATCTAAACAGCCCTGGGCAGGCAGTCATCATGCAGGCAGTGTATCTGGGTGCACTAAGAGAGATCAAACATGTTTTTTATTTGGAAACAGCGGTGGCTGTGCAAAGATAAATAGGATATGTTGTTGGAGTCTTACAGAAATTCCAGGTCTTTTTATAGCAATGTTTTTGAAAGAACTGTTACAACAGGGACTGCTTGAAAGAGTCCAGCACAGAGCCACAAAGATGATGGAGTAGAACGTCTCCCTTCTGAGGAAAGGCTGAGGGAGCTGGGTCTCTTTAGCTTGGAGAAGAGGAGACTGAGGGGTGACCTCACTGATGTTTATAAATCTGTAAAGGGCAAGTGTCAGGAGGGTGGAGCCAGGTTCTTCTCAGTGACATCCAGTGATAGGGGCTCTTCTCAGTGACATCCAGAAGGGGCAATGGGTGCAAGCTGGAACATAGGAGGCTCCATGTAAACGTATGGAGAAACTTTCATGGTGAGACTGACAGACACTGGAACAGGCTGCCCAGGGAGGTTGTGGAGTCTCCTTCTCTGGAGACATTCAAAACCCACCCGGACATGTTCCTGTGTGACCTAACCTAGGTGATGCTGCTCTGGTGGGGGGTTAGACTAGGTGATCTTTCAAGGTCCCTTTCAACCCTTAACATTCTACGGTTCTGTGAACAGTGAGTATAAGGGAGCAAATATGCATGCATTATAATTTTATTACTTGCATGCATTATCATTTTATTACTTTTAGTCTAGCATCAGATTCATAATGTTATTTATTGAAGTAATATTGGTGTATGGATTTTAAAGAATATATTATTATTCCCTCCAGCATCAGCAGTGTGCTGCTATCAATATTTAAAATCTGTTACATAGGACTACTGTGCATTTGATCTTCGGGTTATTAAAAGCAGTACTTAAAAAAGAAAACAGACTCTTTTAAGGAAGAACCTCAACAGTGTAATAAACAAATTGTTTAAAAACCACATCAGAAAATATAAAGTGACAAATATTAAAATAAAAATATTTTGTAAGAACATGAAATCACAGTAAATGATACATGGGGGTTCTCTAGCCAAACACTTTTCCTTAAAGTCTGTGTGCCATTTCACACTTGCTTTTTAGTGTGTCACTATTCTGGGAAATTTAATCATGGTAATTATGTACCATCTCTTCTTTGACAAAGACCCTGAGCACTTAAACTTTTAATGATATTATGAGGTGTAAGAATCACTTCTGCAATCAGGGAAATGCAGCAGTGGCATGGAGTACAGCAACAACTTAGCAAGGCAAATGTGCTACATGGCATCACAGTCATAGAAGGAATTGGATCCAGCAGTAAAGTAAAAAATAGTCCTCATTTATTCATCACTTGAAATCTTAGAAAGGATGGCCAGAGAAGTCCTATAACCTAGTTTTCTGGACCAGAGCAAGTAACTGATTCAGAAGGGCAAGAGTATGACAGCAAGAAACCATCTGCATCATTCCCTGCAGTACCTGCAGCAGAGCAGTGCAGAAACAGGTTTTGCTTCCTTCAACACTTTTCAAGATTCAAAGTATTATATCTGGGGGGGTGGGGGGGGGGGGTGTTGGAGCTGTTCTGCTTTGAGGGAGTCAATAGATATTCCATGTGGCTCAGAGAGTCTCAGTACCTGCTGAGCAGTGAGAGGCAGGGGTGGTCTAGACCAATGTGGAGCACAAGAGAGGTTTGAGAAATGGAGGGACAGAGGGGACAGCGGTGTCTGCAACCCTATTGCATAGTAAGGGAGAGTGAGCCTCTCCACAGCCCTTGCCAGTTGGGTGGCAACAGGGTGAGAGGGCAGCAATAGCTTCTTTGATAGATGCCTTTTTCTGTCAGGTCTTGTGCGCCTAGGGATGGAAGTACTCCCATGAGTCATGTAATTGCTGTGCAGTTCCCTGATGTCCAACAGCGGAGGTCACTGGGCAAGAGCCTGTTTCTTTGCTCTGTTGATAGCAAACAATTCACACCAAACTGAATGGTTCCAAAGACAGGACAAAGTCCTCCTTCAAGCAGCCAAAGTCACAATTGTAGTTTTGTTCCTACAGAAGCTGTGGGGGACCCACCTGCTAAATCAACAGTTGAATCAAAGCAGAAACATTTTGGCATCCTGAAACATTTTGGCATCCTGAAACATTTTGGCATCCTGAAACATTTTGGCATCCTGAAACATTTTGGCATCCTGGACAAGCAATTTCAGTCCTCCAGTGCATTATGTATTCTCAGGGCAACCTCACTGATTTGGATCAAAAGTTTTAGTCTGGATTTGAGACTTTTCCTAATGAAAGCTTCATATGAAAATTAACCAGTCCTGGTCAGTTTACAAGATAGAATAAAAACCAGGAGGAAGGATAGTCTTTCCCCTATGAGACAGCTATGAATCACAGATCTGGGATGGCAGGTTTAGGACTGTGAGCTCCTGCTAGACTTCACCCAAGTGTGTATTTAAGCAATGCTAAGTGCAAAAAGAGCAGAGATCCCAGCTGGCTTCTCTGCAGAATTGCTACCAGTAATTGTGCTCAGGGCTGACATTGCACTGAATTACATCATCAAAGATTCTGGATTTTGAAATGTCAGCTGAACTGCAGTTCCTCTTCCTTTTTTGCTGACTGTCAAGTTGAAACCTCTGGTTTATTTCATATATTTTCCAATGCTGGACAAAACAACCCCCCCACAAAATTTTTAAAAATGGTTCTAGTGTTCAAACCTGTGGTTTTATGCTGAATCCTTGGTGGCAGCTGTACTTACACTTAACTTACCAGAAGACTTGAAGATAATCTTTCCTGGACCACTGAGAAGCAGTATGAGATGGGATATAGGATGTTTAAGACATAGATCAGTGATACACCCCTGATTTGCTATGTCCTTCCAGTGATGCATACCTGGTTTTACATCTATTTACATGTATTTTGGTGGTTTACCTATTGCAGCTATTTTGCAAAAAAAAAAAAAAAAAGTGCAGTGTCTTAATTAGATGATTTGAGACAGCTAATTAATTGTTTGTGAAGCATTTGGTATTCTTGGATAAAAGACAAAAACCCCAAGTTGTTATCCCTTATGCTGTAAATCAGATTCCACTCTATTCCTAATTTTCATGCTTTATGAGAGGTTGACAGCAAAAACCAACAAAGTCATTAAAAAAACAGTTAAGATACCATTTCCTGAGTGCATCTTTCATCAGAGAAAATCTACAGTGAACAATTTTACTAGCTGAGGATCATAAAGAAAAGTCTTCCCATGCTCATTTAAATAGGTAGTGATTACTTTGGGGCTAAACAAGTGGTGTGGTCAGAAGGCTGAGGCAACCATCCTACTTCTTGAAGGAAGCCAAAGTCCTCCATTAAGAATCAGAAGTTAGAGGTCTTTATCCCAGCTGTCCCATAGCTGAGAAAGTTATTTCATCTGCCCAGGTAGGTTTCTTTTTCCACTGCCTGCAATTCTGCCTTTGTACTACAAGCCCTATTTAAAATTTTGTGATTATGGTTCATCTTCACTTCTCTTGGACTTCCAACCCTCAGCTCCTCTGACAACAATCACTTGTGTAAATTGAGGAGCAATCCCTGCAACAGCAGAGATATGTAAAACAAGTGTGCGCACAAACCCCATATCTGTGTGCAATAAAGTAAATCTGTCCTTGCTTTAATTTTAACCAGCTGGTGAAAACTGAGCTTTCTCTGTGCTCTTATTTCATTGTTTAGAAAAATGACTGGTTGGCAAGGTATTGTTCTTGCAAATGGATGGAAATTTCTGCCTCTAGTAATATCTGTGGAATGAAGTTGCCTGGAGTGGGCATGCTATGGCTTAACTGAGGACACTCTCTGGCAGCCACGCTTTTTGACAGTGTGAGCTGGTAGTTTTCCACAGCCTTTACCCAACATCAGGACATCAACCTTTTTCCATTAACTCATCCTTTCTGCAGCTCTTTGGTTTCCTGTGCTTGTTCTAGTGTGAATTTCCTTCCATCCACAACTTTATTGTGCAGCTTTTACCTCAGGAGGCAAGAGGTTTGTGCTTGTTTTGATAATTGTGACCTGCTGAGGGCACAAAAAAAAAACAAAACACAACCACCACCCTGCTAACAGCTAATGCCCTACATTTCCAAAAGCCCTACATATTCTTTCTGCTGCCATAGCTGAGACATCTAAAAAAACATGCCACCTCAGCTTATCTATGTACCAGGAAATGCTGGCTTAAAATTAACTTTACCAATCTTCTGTTTCTTTTGCAACCTGAGAATATGAACACCAGGGTCTCCAACAATGCGTGGATGACCATTTCTTGCAGAGCTGTCTTAGAGCTTGGCAGCCCAGCTCAGCATTGCTCATGCAGGCTGCTCTCACTGTTCCTCTCGGCCTTTGCTGCTGACTGCTGCTCAGGCTGCTCTGGTGACTAACACTGCTGGTGCAGGTGGCCCTGCTCCTTGCAAATACTCTAGTTGATTTTTGCCATCTAATCAAGTCTCCTTGGTGACATCACCTGTGCGAGGGATATGCAGCTCATACACCTGGTGATCTAACTTAAAAGCTGCTGCTGGCTCTAACCACATCTTGGTCCGTGTGTGATGATGATGCTCCCTAGTGCAGGAAAACAAAGTGAGATGGAAGTTAGACAACTGTCCCTTCTCTGAGGCATAACCACCTTGCTGCTTAGCCCAGACCCTCTGCTAGACAAGCTCCCTCAGGTAAAGAAACCTCCTATATTCCAGCTGTACAAACAAACTTCTGCCTCCCTTGGCAGCTGACCAAGAGTGTATTCACATATGCAAGGCAGCAGGCTGGGTTTCTGCAGCATGAGCGTGCCCTGCCAGCTTTTGTGCACAGCCTGCTGGCAAAACCATCTTTTTGAGGAGGTGAAGAGCAGTGAAGGGATCCCCCTGTACCCACCACCCCAGCCACTGTGTTCCTTCACGTCCTGCTTTGCTGGAAACACGTTTTCAAACAGAAAATCTAAAACTTCCTCTGAGGGAAGGAACGGGACCACAGAGAATGGGGCTGAGCCACCTCTTTTGGCTTCTGCAGCCTTCTGGGCATGGTTTGGTTGATCATTTTTAGTTGTATGCAGGGACTGAAGAGGACTTGCTGTGTCTCTGGTTGTGTCCTTCAGGACAGGAAAAAACAATTAACAGTTGCTTGCTATGTACTTATAACTCTACACCAGATTGTTTTGCTGCCCTGAGCACCTGGGCTGACTACATTTCTAACACTCCTAGTCTGCTTCTTGATGCACTTATACTGATATTGAACTGATGGGGAGCAATAAAATCAGTTGATGCTTTCTCTTGAACTGTTGCTGTCTCCAAGTTAGAACTGTTACCAGTGTAGCTGTGCTGTACTAAACTCAGCCCATCATCACTACTAAAAAGTGTTACAGATTACATTTTATTAGGAAGATGTTGCTAGTGATATGTTTTTAGTGTTGTGTTTTGGTTTGTTTTTTTTTTTTCTGAAGCAACTGGATGCATTTGGCTGCTAGCAAAGGATTTGAGTCTATCCTGATTGATGTTACCCCACCTAGCACTGAGATTAATTTGAATCTTTTGATATTTTTGCCTGTTGTGAAAACCAAGCATAACTAAGTATTTCTCACACCAAGAAACCCTATCTGAGTGGTATTTCACCTAGCCAGAATAATCACAAATACATACTGCTAAATGAGGCTCTGGTCCCATAAGATGTTCCTAACAGAAGGGGGTTTGTGCCCGTGCTAGTTTTGATGGAAGTCAGCTAGGCTGTGGAGGGGTGCAGAGAGGTTGCTCCTTCAGCTGTAGCTTATGATCCTGGTAGTCATCATTAAAATAAATTCTAAGTACCAATTCTCTGACTTTTAAGCTTCCTAGGGAAAGCTTTTGGAAAACTTCCAGAGAGAATGTCACATGTATATTTCTGCTTTGTTAAATAAACAGATGTATTTGAGGCTTCTGGTGACAAATGCAGATACCAATTCCTACCAAAAAAAAAAAAAAAAAAATCAACCAAACAAAGAAAAAAACCCCAACAAAACAAAAAAACCAAACCCAACCTCATTTAATAGTGATTCTGTAACACTTACAGATCAAAGACCCAGCTCAGGTTCCTTCGCATGTTGATTAATTGTGATTTTCTAACATTGCGACAACTTGAACGGAAACATACAGTGATGAAAATATCTTTTTCCCAGGGCTTTAGTCTGTCTTACAGACCTACTATTTGAAAAAAATGCCAGATCTGGACAAGAGACAGCTCCCTGATCCTCAGAAGAACTCTTCTTTGCATTCGGGGGCAAGGGCAACCAGGAACATTCTTTTCGTTCCTCTGCTGTTCGTTTAGAAGGGCAAAGTTGTCTTCCCCAGATTTCAGGGTCAGTTAAGCTGATGAGAAATCATGGCTTTCTTCTATGCAGGAATATGGGTTTATAGGTTAGATGACTTTTGGGCTACTTACTCATGAACGCGATTGTTTCAACATTTAATTGCAAAAGACACCACGGATTCTGCAGGTATAAAAATCCAATGAGAACTCATGCACTGTTGTCTTTGCAGCCAGAAAATAGGCAACAGTGTACTTTAATTGCTTTAAAGTGTTACGGTTTGCCCTGAACACTCCAAAGGAGAACTCCTGTGTATAATCCTGACTTCTCCTCTATTATATTCCTTCATCTAACGTCACCATGCATGTGTTCATTATATTCTGAACACACACTGGATCAAATCAGTAAGTCACTGATGTCCAGCTTCCACTGAAATAGGAAGAAAGCGAAGCAGGAGCAGCCCCTTCTGAGATCAGACGACCATGTATTTTGAAGCCTAGAGTACTGTGACATGACGTTGTGGCATTAATCCCCAAACACAGGCGTCATTTGAGTCTGCTTCTTGGTACTGTGATCCCCTCAGACAGGACATTTGAAGCAGGTAGGAAACTAAAGCAGCGTGCCTGCCACATACCCCAAAACAAGCTACGATTTGATGTGGCTGAAACTCGTGGTGGAATTGATTTGTATAAAACTTTCTTTGGTTTAAATTCCTGCAGGGTGTACTTTAAATCCCATAACTCATATCAAAACTACCATCTACAGACCAGGCAAAACCACAAGTTTTGATTGCTTCACAGCCACAAAGCAAACTTCAGCCAGGCAGCGTTACGCTGTCCCTACACAGGATTTCATGCTCCAGCGAACCCCTTGCCCGGGACCTCTGCAGGCGGGAGTCCTTGAACCGACGGCACACGGCGTGATGCTTCCCAGTGGGCTGCCAGCTTCGGAGCGACTGGAACAGCATCGGCTCTCCTTGAGAAATGACACCTACGGACGGGCTCGTTTGTACTCCTGCTTCCATCAACCTCCCTCCTCAATTTGCACCTTTATCGCAAGAATTAACCGTTTGATTTACTGCCTGCGTTACCTTTTTCTCCCCGTTCAGCAGCCGCAATTTGGCAGCTCGCTCGAGCAAGGAGGGGGCTCATCATCCAGGTTTCAGTTCGGCGGTTGTGCCGCTAAACAACTCGGAGGCTGCACGAGCAAGCTCAGCGCTGAGCTAACCCAAACCGGCCGCCGCTCACCGGCACCGGATCCGCGGTTACCCGCCGCCAAGCCCCGCTCCCGGGCGGCGGGGACCGGGAGGGGACCCTGCCCACTGAGCGGCAGCGGACGGGAGCGAAGGGACTGCCAGTAAGTACACCGGAGATCTGCGGCTCGGGTGAGACTTAGTGATCCTGGGGGTTTTGAGGTCTTCTGTTCCCCCCTGCTCTCCCGCGGCGGCCGCCCCGACTCGCTCCGCCCCGCTCCTCCCATGCCCTGCCCCCGCCGCTACCGCGGCCGCGCATTGTGCATCGCGCCGCTGCCCCGGCCGGCAGCAGCGGCAACGCTTATAGACCGTCTCCGCGGCGGGGCCGCTCACCCCCCGTGTCGGGACTCCCGCTCTTTGCCCCGGCGGCGCTGACTGGGGTCGCGCACCGGTGAGTGAGGGGTGGCGGGGGCCACGCGGTTTGGGGGAACCGGGCGCTGCCGCCGCCGCTATTGCTGCCGCCGGGTCTGTGCTCAGCCTGGGGCTCGCTTCGGAAAATCGGGGAAAAGGGGTCTGTCCCTGTCCTCCGCGTCGGACACGGTGCCCGGGGATGAGGGGTTGCAGTGCTGGGGGCTTGAGGAGCGGCTCTGGGAACCTCTCTTGCCACCCAGGGGCCGTACGGCCGTGGGAGGTCAGGGGGTTCTGGTAAGGTAGGTGAGCTTGGGGAGGAGGAATGGTCTCCGTGGTCTGAGGGGGCTTCCGGCTTTGTGTATTCCTCTGAAGTGCGATAAAACGCAGCCCTCGTAGCCGTTTAGGTGGTTTGTGTTAATTCTAGACCTGGGGCTCGCAGGTTTTGCACGTTACGCGAATATTAAATTGGCGTTTCTGCAGACACACATTTTTAAATTTTTTTAAATTTTTTTTTAGAGCCTGAAATAGCTATCTCTGGTAACTGGAGTTGACTCTAAATGTCATTCCTTTAGGTTGACTGCTGTAAGCCTTTTTCATACAGGAAACATCTATGTGCATGAGTAAGATATTTTTTTGCAGAATGATTTTGCATGTTTTTACCCTGGAGTGTATGATGTCTGATAGCTGCTCTTGCATGAGGGTGGGCTTATCCATATCAGTTTTTGTGTGTGTGTGCAGCTGCAATTAATTTTGACAGCTTGTAAGTGATCGTTGCTAAAGGTCTGGTGTCTTCGTTTTCTTTGAGATTACATTAAGTTGGATGTATGCCAGTGTTTTAATATTGCAGAAGCAACAAGAGAGACAGCCTTAGAAAAAGGATCAAGGAAATGATTGAGCTTTTTTTAATGTTCATCATTTCCAGTCAGCGTTCTTTTAACCATTGCATTTTAAATTAGAGGGAACAATCCATTTCTGTGTTTACCAGCATGTTGATTAATAATGGAAAGATAGGTCTAAATGTAAAGTTTGACACTTCATTTGAAAGAAATGCTTTTCATTTCTTTTGTCACACACACCTATTACCTTTTAGGTGGAGGAAGACTATTAGGTGATGATTAGACAGCTTTCTTATGTTTTGAATAAAAGAAATAGTGTAGTATAAGCCAGCTAGAGAATAAAGGGCACATTTGGCATCTAGTGCGTAGTTGGATGTAGAGCTGTCTGCCAAAACTGTTCTTTTGTTCATAACGTCTCCGGTAGCTGAAGCGCAGCGTATCAAAAACTTAGTTCTGGGAGTCAGGTGAACGCTGCATGTAACTACTTTCTCTGTGGTAGGCTATTAATATGTGACTTGCTATGAAACGTGGATTGCCAGGGATTCCTTATAACAGACCATTGATTGAATGACTTAATGCTTCATATTTCTTTTTCTCATTAATAATCTAATCAGGGGAAACTCTGTAAGGAATAGGGAATTAAGACACGTTTCCAGTGGATATGCAGTAAAAAAGGCACTGCAAATCAGACAGTGCAGGAGGAATTTCCAAAAGTACTCCTCACCCAAGACAGAGGCAGACTATGAACACGTGTAGGCTTGTATTTAGGCTCCAGAGCAAACTTCTAGATTTTTGAGATATTTCTTTTTATTTCTCAGACTTTTGTGTCCAGAGTTCTTTTGGGGACCTTGAGGGAAATGTATCTGTGGAAGCCAAGTTCTGAGTCTTCAACGCTTAAGAAAATCAAGCCCATAGCACTTAAAAAAAGAATCTGATCCTTGAGTTACAGTCGAACCTCCTTGCATTTCCATTCTAGAGGTGTTTCCTTTTAATTTTTATGACAAATAGAATTAGGGTTGTAAAATGTAGCCACAGTAAGGAAAGGCAGTAAAAATACTGTAATTGTTTTTTTAAATGTAAAAACCTGCCAGATTAATAAACAGCTCCATAAATACACATTATAAAATGCAAGATTGGTACTAGTAGGATTGTAAGTGGCCCTTAATCTGTGAATAAAAATAATAGGTAATGGCTAAAAATAGTATTTCCTGTTTCAACAGTAAAATTAAATGTAACTGATCTTAACTGCAGCAAGGTAGACTGATCCACTGCTGGAGGCTCTGACCATTTATATCTGCTGACCTCCTGGCCTACTTCTTTAGTTTTCTTTAAAGTATCATTCTTGCATGTGTGTTTAATAATAATCCACAAATGCAAATGAAACAGCTGCTCTTTAGAGGGAAAATTGGAGTGTTTTTGCCACACAGTAGCAACACTGTAACTTCTAGAACTATTCTGATCTCGTGGAGCTCAGTGTAAACTGCAGAGCTGTGTTCAGGTTGTACCTAGATGTATACAAGCAGTTGGTCCCACTCATGGGCAAGAGCATCCTTGCACCAGCAGAAAAACAGTTAGGTCTGGTTCTAAACGTGTGACAGTGTCTGAAGCGTTTCACCGTCACTGGTAGATAAATTCCTCTGTATTAAGGTCAGTGAGAAATGTGCCTCTATGATAGCCCTGGCTGCAGCCTCTCAAGGAACTGTTGAGTTATGAGAGCTGGTAGTTATCTACCTACATCTGTGACCTGGGACATGTTGACACTGAGCACAAAGAAGAGAAGAAAATGACAAATGCTTGTCCAGAAGCACATCCTCTTAGTGGTGTTTGCTTTCCCCCTGGTTTCTTAAGAGTGGTGAGTTTGGGGTGTGGGGAAAGCAGTGATTAATTAGCTAGTGCATATCTAGCCCTTGGAAGATGGAAAATACTGTATGGGGATGATTTGAATTAAGTGCTGTTATTCCTTTCTATTAAAGAAATTGCTTGCCTGCTCTCTGTTTCAAGTTGGAATCATAGGCAATTTTGAAGCATTATTTCAACTGTGGTTTAAGTCTGTTTAAGTAGAAAAGCCAAGGACAGTCTTTCAATAGAAAAAACTAAGAGGTAAAGATTTTCTTGTTTAAGCCTTTGTTTTAGTAGCTGTGGAGTCTGTGTATGGATGAAGGGAAAGGGAATCAGATGGAGCTGAGTGAGGAGTTGTGGTGTGAGGTAAAATTCTGATATTGTTCTCTCATGCCACCCCGCAGACACATTTGCATTTAAAATTTCCAGGCAAGCCAAACTGTAGAAGTGGTGCAGAATGCTAAACGAAACCTGACAGCTAACTCAGCAAATGCCATGTAATAATGCTGGGCATTCCCTTGTTTGAACAATTGAGTTGAACATTGTTTCTTGTAATGATTATGCATCTGAAACAAAGACAGGTGCAGGGAAGGGGGAAAAAAAAAAAGAAAAAAAAAAAAGGGGGACACCAATTTCATTCCAAGCTGTTTTCACTTGAAATGTGTTTACTTTCTGTCACGTTACCCCATGACTGCTGGAAGACTCACAGGAACTGTAAACCCCAAATCCCTTCCTGCCCATCAGTTGGCGACAATATACTCCTTTGTGACACTCAGGCTGAAATTCAATATGCTTGGGAGGCTGACAAGTGGTTTAGGGCACAGTTGTGATCTGAAAGATATTGGGTATCACCAGGGAGGTACCCTTTATGCCACTTGTGCAAGCAAAGCAACACCTCTTCTGAGGAAACGTGGTGATGCATCTGCTGTATAAGAATAAAATGTATTTACACCTAGTCTCAGTGTGATGTAGAAGCCAGGATGAAGACAACCAAGGAACAAACATGAAAGGCATCAGAAGAGCTCAGTGTGTTTTTCACCTTTTCATGTGTACAACTTGTGTGTCTGCAGTTATCGGCAGTGAACTGTCCCTCCGCAGACGGACTGACAGTGCAGAACAATCTGAGAGTGGAAATGTGAAAATACAATGTTAGGTTCATTTGTGTATTGTGTGATAGAGCACATGCAAAGTCCCGGGCCTGAAACAAATTAAGGGCCTGTGGTCAGGAATGGCTGCTGCAGTGACACAGGAATTCAAGGCAGCTCAGTTGTCTGTGATATCCTAGTTATGAATGGAACAATAACACACTTTACGGGTGCAGTGGGGATGCATCTGGCTGCCTGGATAAAATACAGGATGTCTGCCTTTTGAAAGTTTGAGAGGGAAGGGAAAGAGCTGATAAGGGGAGCAAGGGACTGATTTCTGAGGAATGATTGAAAATGTTTACTATAGATAGATTAGCTAAGAAGCAAAGATACCAACAGCTTCAGGAGTGGGTACTATAATCAGGCTTTCCAAGAGGATGCAACTAGACTAATGGGCTGAAAAAAAGGAAGGTAACTTGAACATAAAAAAAAAGCTTCTTGATGGAATGAAGGATAATCTTCCATGAAAAATGCTGGTAATGTTGTTGGTTGGAGTTTTTTAAAGCTCATAGAGAGCCCTGGAAAATGTTCTGCATGGCTGGCAGCTCAGGGTCACATACTCCCTGTCTGAACTGTGCCTGCGGGTTAGGGTGGAGGTTTTGGAAATAAGGTTTTTTAGTTAGCAGGCCAACTCCTCCACTGGGAGACAACTTTTCAACTCCCCTGTGTGGCCTGCTGGAAGGGACAGAGTCATTCTCCGCTAGCTTGGATTAGGTGCCTCTAAGGTGGGAGATGGACTAGAGAAATGTATAGATCTTATTCCATCTTCAGGCTGTGCTCGAGGAAATAGTTGAGCATTTATCTTGCTGGCAGCTGACGTGCATGCCGTTATTCTGTAAGAGAAATGCTGTAGCATTTCGTATGCCTTTCTGATCACGCAGCTAGGGAGGATGGGAGGAGGGAAGCAATGGAACATGCTTCCTGTGATGAGCACAGTAGACAGGGCTAGAAATAGTGCTCAGTTTACATTGACTCTGTTAATTTGTCTTCTTGGACCCATGTTGAATCTTCCTCATGAGGAAAAGCGGTAAAGCAGCAGGCTTGGGGTGTCTCCTTCTTCAAGTTACAGATGTTATCGGCAAAAACAAAAGGATATTCTTGGACAGTGGTTACCTCTTCCTTTGAGTTCTGTAATAGACACAACATTGCATACATGGCAAAATGTGAAGAGAACTTCAAAGGGGTGCACAGTTCTGCTGAAGATAGGGGCGATGCACAGACAGATTAGAAGGGCAGAGGGCTGTGATCCAAAACATTGTGGTCAGGGGAGAGACTGCTGCTTTGGATCAGCTCCAGCAGTCCTTCAGTCCAAGATCGCATGTTTGCTTATGTTTGGATTTAATCAATTTATTTGGGGTTAAGGTATTGTTTAGAATGGTGTTCTAAGAATATAGAGAGGTTAACTAGTCTTATGGTGTTACTTGTGTACTGGTGATGCTGTTCTGCTTCTCCCTTCAGATAGGAGGTGGATCAGTTAATGAAAAGTCTCACTGAAGAGACTGCTGAGTAGTATGATTGTACAGTAACATACCATCATACATCAATCTGGGTGGCTTGATGTCTTAACATATAATCTTTCCTCCAGTGGATTTTGTGTTCCATCCCAAAATAAACCAGAGTTTATATAAAAAAGACATGCTCTTACTGCAGAAACAGGTGGACTTCTAAGTGCTCCAAGATGGTATGTTGTTGCTAGATAGGGAGGAATATTTTTATTCAGATTCGTAGTGGCTGAAATAAAAATTTGAGACAGTTTGTCTTCAGCATGAATGGTTTTTTGGAGGACAGGCAGGGAAAACACTGACAAACATTTACAATACTGGCTTAAGGATGACTCTCCTTTAATTAAGTGTAACTTGAGACCTAAAATTTCCTCATCTGGTGACTTGATACCAGGTTTTTTACATCCTGTGTTGTCAACTTGAAGTGGAAACTCAGAAGAAAGGATGAGATTTTTTTGAATTGATTCCAAAGGCAATCAGAAAGCTGAGAGAATTGAAGCGTTCTGCCAGAAAGTGCATTAACTCAGCTTGGATTTGCTCATCCAGCCCCTCTGTAAGCTAGTACTGATGGCTTGCTCTTCACTACTGTATTCATTTTTCATTCTGTAAAGTACTCTGGCGAGGTTCTCTCCAGGAAGAATGGAGGGCCACTTCTTTTGCTTTTATTAACTACTTATATTCTGATCTAGAGAAATGCCAGCAGACTGGTTGAATTTGGTCATTTTCATTGATTCCAATGAGTGAATTAATTTCACATCCAATTGTCCCTGTAAGAGGAACACCCACTGTGATCTGTATTAGTCTATTGGTATGACTTTGATTTATAGTATTAAATACTTCTTAAAGTATGGGCACTAAGGATAACAAGTCTTGATACACTCCTGACTGCTCCACTGGTGGTTACCATGACTTTGTGGTCATGGTTTTCCTTGTTTGTTTTGCTGGGTTTTTTGTGATGGATGGTGTTTTTCATTTGGTTTGTTGTTGTTGTTTTGTTTTTAAATCTATTAATTTTTGCTCTACAGGACTAGGCAAAGGCCACTGTCAGCAGGTTATCAGATTTAACAGATTGGTTTGGCTTGGTGTAACAGAATGTCTACTGCTAAATAAAGCCTCGTTCCTTGTATAAATTATCCTGTAGTGTATCCTATCAGTGAGGTCTGAATCAGTACAATTCAAAGTGCCAGGAAAAAGACATTCTTGTGGTAATTCTGGCATTCCTGATGATAGAAAGTATTGGAAAATGTGAGAGAGCGCTTGTTCTTACAAAATATCCAACCCAGTTTTGTGTAACTGAGAAGCAGCTTGGAAAGTTCAGATAAGAAGCCAGATGTTGGGCCAAAAGAGTAACCAAAAGAATATTTATTAGCAGAGTTAAATTCAATGATCTTATTTTCCCTTTCATGGAGTTTTTAACAATGTTTAATGGAGATGCATATGAATTACAGAACTATTAGACCTAAATACACTGAAGTCTTTCTTGAATCCCCATGAAATTTTCTTGATCATTCACATTTTAATCCTGGCCCTAATAATTACTTTGTAGCATATGGAAAGTCCTGTAGATGCTAATTCTGGTAGCCTTTGTCATATTTATTTAACAAATAGTTCCAGTCCATCATTTATATGTCTCAAATCACCTGTAAACAACAGATACTGACTTTTTAAATTTTTTTTTCTTGCCTTTAAATCCTTAGGTTGAGGAACTAAGACCGCGCTGTGCTAGAGTACAAAGTGCAGCACATTTAACACTTTTTTTATGACTAAATGAGGGAGATTCCTCTTAACTGATCTGTACTTGGACCTCTCCAGACTTCAGCTGCCACTTGAGCATCATTTAGATACCCTAGAAAGTAAATCTCCAGTTTAGGGAAAACAATTTAAAACTGAGCACAACTTGAAAGCTGTAAACATTTAAACTTCTAAAGCCTATCTATTACCTGGGTGCTTAGGCAAAAATGTGATGCTCTTTCCTCTTTTCTTTGCCCTGCTTTTCCTCTCATTCAAGCAAGTGGGCTCCTGAATGCTTAGGGGATATGTGCCCCTCCTTCTGTCTTCTTTGCTTTCTTGCTTTCAACAGCTTCTCTATTCAGTGTTAAACAACAGGAAAAAGAAAAGCACTGCTGAAAATGAAGATATTCTATTATCATGTAATCCTGTGAAGAAGGGAGTTCTGCTTCCCCCACAAATGGTCAAACTCCAAAGGGTCCTTGCTGGCCCAAAAATCTGTGGTGGCAAGAAGAATGATTGAAGAATGAAAGCACATTGACATTTCAAATCATTGCATTGCTGAGTGCAGACTACTTTCGTAGAGCACTCTTTAAAGACTACAGCCTGGAGTGCAATTTTGTAGGCAGCAGAGGTTCAGAGGCAGAGCCTGGGGATGTCAGAGGGCAGTTAACTGAACTAGACTCTTCACTAAGCATTCCTTCGTTTTCCTTTGGTTTTCCATACAGGTGCTTAGACATAAACAGACATATATAGATACACATGCAGGCACATGGTGTCTAACAGATGGTATATGAAAGCTGACCCGCTGCTCTTAAAAAAGCAGACCTCTATCTGCAGGCTTTGCAGCATGTCCTCACTAGTGTTCCATCTGGCTTCGGAGAATTAAATATTTTGACTCCCAGAAAGATACATCGGGTCTCTAGATGATACCCTTCTTGTATTGACACAGGTGGTGGAAAAAGCGTATGGGGCTTGCTGTCCTTTTGATCCAGGAGAAGGCATATCCAGACAGACCCTAGATGGCATCTGTGCAGTGATCCCATCACCAGCAGGCACTAGGAAGGATGGATGTGGACCTACTCTTGAATGCTTCTTGTTTCATGTCTTATGGGGAGCATGGGGTATTCTACATAGTCATGAAGACCAATGAAACAATTGACACGTCTGTTGGGATTCCTGCTCTTTCAAGATGAGCCGAGTTAAATTCAATTATCGTTATTTCCATTTCATGGAGTTTTTGCCAATGTTTGAACAATATTTAATGGAGAAGCCTAGCAAAATTTATCTGGTAGAGTCCTGAAATGCTCAGAATGGCTTTTTATAATCAAGCCCCGCTGAGCATTATTTACATAACTTGGGACAGGATCCCCTGTGGTTTGATCTTTGAGTATGACCCAACTCTCTACCACTATATGATACCATATAAGGTCTAGAAGTATGTTCTGGTTTTGGAATGGCCACAGTGATTAGGAGAACTCCTGGAGGGACATGGGGAGTTCAGGCAGTCATTGCTATAGCTTTGGCTTGCCTGTGTTTCACAATCCTGCCTGCCTGTGCAAATGAGACAGTAGAGAAGCAGACTATTAAGCTGATAAATAAAAATGGGAAATAACAGTGGATTTAGTGGAATTTGAAGACAGTTCTGACCTTTCAGGAGGACAGCATAATGTGCTGGAATAAAGCTGAAAGATGGTGCCCTTGGTCAGACTGTCCAAAGTCATGGGGGACGTTTGATGTCATGAAGACTTATTTTGCTTGTCATAGAATGGCTTGAGTTGGAAGGGACCTTAAAGATCATCTAGTTCTAACCCCCCTGCCATGTCAGGGACACCTCCCACTAGACCACGTTGCTCAAAGCCTCTGCCAGGGATGAGGCGTCCACAGATTTTCTGGTCAACCCATTCCAGTGTCTTACCACTCCATGTCCTTCTTGTGTTGGGGGCTCCAGAGCTGCATGCACTACTCCAGGTGGAGTCATATAAGAACAAAGTGGCAGAATCACCTCCCTTGACCTTCTGGCCACACATCTTTTGATGCAGCCCAGGATATGGTTGGCTTTTTGGGCTGCCAGGGCACATTGACTACTCATGTTAAGTGCTTCATCAAGCAGCACCCTCAAGTCCTTCTCTGCAGGGCTGCTTTCAATCCATTTGTCACCCAGCCTGTATTTGTGCTTGGGATTGCCCTGGCCCAGGTGCAGGATCTTGCACTTGGCCTTGTTGAACTTCATGAGGTTGACATGGACCCACCTTTCCAGCCTGTCCATATCCCTCTGGATGGCATCCCTTCCCTCCACTTGTCATCTGCACCACACAGCTTGGTAGCGTTGGCAGACTTTCTTTGGGTGCCTTGATCACGCTGTGCATGCCACCAACAAAGATGTTAAGCAGCACTGGTCCCAGTATCGAGCTTTGAGACACTCCGCTTCTCACAGGTCTCTATTTGGATATTGAGCCCTTGATTGTGACTCTTTGAGAGCTGCCATTTAGCCAATTCCTTATCCACCGTGTGGTCCATTCATCAAATCCATGTTCTTATGTTTTGAAAACACCAGGTTGTTTTTCTGACTCTACAGCAAAGCCTCAGTCTTCTTACCTTGGAAACAAAGTACAAAAATGTTAGCATATATGTGATGCAGGTCCCTCTCAGACCAACCCTCTGGTTAGTTCTTAATTTATTATGTGGTATTTTTGTTGGGTGGTGTTGTTTGTTTGTTTGTTTTTTTCTTATTGAGAGGAAGTCAAATAAACTGTGGTACTTTGGGTGGTGACAGGATGTGTCCGGGAACGGTGAGTGCGTTGCTTCTCAAACAGATCTCACGTTCATGTTCATGATCATGGCTTGCTTTGTAGCTGCTGAGCAGAGCAGGATGAGCCGGGGCTCATGCTGTTGTGCTACAGAGTTGGGTGAATTCTAGGACAGGGCTTGGGTAACAAATGTTAAGTGCAGGGTTTATGTGAACAAGTGTGGAGAAGTTGAGTAATGCCGATATATTTAGAGTAGCTAAAGGTATCAATTTGTTCTGCATTAAGTTTTTAGGTTTTAGAGGTTCCTCCATCTTCCCCATCTGCTCTGATTACTTTCCAGTTTCTTCTGTTTAAAAACTGTAAATTACTGCAGTAAACCTGTTACCCTGTGGGGTTATCTTTACCTGTTGCTGATTTTATAGAATGGACCTGTACCCTGCTGAATCTCGGTACACCAAAGTGAAATGCAGTGCAGCTCTTTGGTACCTAAGTGGTAGATGGATGCTTGGCAGAGCACAACTTGATGCAGCTGTGACCCTGTGCCTCATCCTAGTAAGGCTGTGCCACAGAGGGCAGTGTCAGCAGGGAACAAGGACAGAAGGGAAATGACCTTCTCTTTTTCCTCATTCCCTCCCAGGAAAACCTGGGCCTCATGTGAGGTCTCTCTGAAAGCTAAAGCAGTTTAAAAACTCACCTAGTCAACCCACCACCTTTGCCAGAGAGCAGAAATAGGGTCTTCGTTTCAGTTAATTCTGTCTCAGGCACCAAAACCCCTTTGTATTTGGTCCTTAGAGTGACATTCCAGCTATTTATTTTAAAGATACAGGTTCAAAAAAATCTGTCTAACACCTTCTTGGGGGAAGTGCCTTCCTTTTACAGGGGATACCAAGCCTGGAGAGTCCTCTGGCTCCACAGAGGACATTTATATTCAAACAGAAACAAGAAGAGCTTTTTACTGAACCAAAAATCCCTGTGTCTGGTGTGTTCCCCAGCTGACTGCTGCAGGGTCTTATTTGCTGTGGTCTCGTGGCTCCCTGGCAGTGATCTCCACTGTCACATTTCATTGTACGTTTTCTGTGAATACAAAGGCATCTGTGTTATTCTCTCATTTTCCAGGCAACCTGGCCTTCTCTTCCAACCTCTGACCACCTCCTTTTTCTAAATTTTTCCTGAGGTGGAGGAAAATTTTGTAAAAATGAAGAGCCAATGTTTATAAGGGGGACTGACCCGAGTTTTCAAGTCTTGAAAATTCCTGTGAAAGGAAACTAAATGGGCTTATACCGTTTTTTAGTTTGAATTTTTATTTTAATTTTTTTAATAGAAAGATGCAGCCCAGCCTGTGAGTCTCTGTCACTGTAGTAAATCAGGCAGGGCAAGAGGGAGTCTTGCATTTCTTTCATTAGCAGAACCTGTCACCTTCTGGTCAAATCCCAAATCCCACCAATTTAGAAAGGTAGCAGTTTATTTCTGCTCTTGAAGGCCTGCCTGCAGACTGATCCATCATGGAAGAAATCGCACTTAGTGGGTGGTGGGGGAGGGAACATTCCCTTGTCTTTGATTTTTGTTTTTCACTTTTGAGAGCTATTTTTGTTCATGTATTTTTTTTCCCTGTCCTTGAGCATCACTGTCATATCAGAAACTAACTTTTTAGAGTATCTTTCTTCTCCTGCCCTTAATTAGTGGATGAGAGCTACCAAACATCATCCCACGAATATTTCATCAAAACCAAGATATTCCTGATATGTGTGTGTATATGTTAAATATGTTAAATAAATGGAAGGAAAAAAAGCAGGATTTTTTTTTCTTTTTTTTTTATAGCAGTCATAGAATATTAATCGTAGGCTTTCAACTACTTCTGAGAATTCAGAATTCATTTTGAGGCAGGGAAGTAATTTTTTAATTCCCTTTAAATAGAGCACTGAGGAGTAAAAAAAGCTGCACTGACTTGGTGCGGGCAATGGAGCTGCAACAACCCAGACCATCTTTCCTTGGGAGCTGCTGCTGTGTTGTGGTTTCAGGGAGGCTGTCAGTATTCAGAGTCCGATATCAACTCTGTGTGAAACAAATGGAGCCTGCCAGCCTTCTGTGGCATCTTGGAAAACCTTTTTCTCCCTCATAGTTGGTAAATGAAGGGAAATGAGGAGGAATTTCTGGAGTTGTCTGGCTTTTTGCTATGAGGTTATGTGGAAATGCTTTTGCTAAGCTTTAGTTACCCATGAGTGGTTGTGCCTGGAACGTGTACTGGGAGAACATACTCTTCTGGTTCCATTTAGGTTTAATTACCTTTTTTGTGCTGCCTTCCCACAGCACCTGCTTCAGTCAGATTTTGGTCAGCGAGTCTATGACTGAATTTGAGAAAAATACAAAAAACCCACCAACAAATACTAATTCAAAATCCTTAAATACAACTACTCTTATGCTATTGTGTAGGTGCATCTGAGCCTGCCCAATAAAATTTGGAGTAAAAATTGTCAGCCTTGCAGTTAATTTTTATTGAGATCGATTGCCCTTGCTGCTCAGAGAGTTTTCCTGAATAAAAAGTCTGGTGAACTATGCTTAGGCTTGTGCAGTCTCATGAGCAGCTTTCAGGTCTGGGGTCTGTGTTTTTTGGGGGGTTTCCCCCTCTTTGTATCCAAACCTTTGGCAGCTTTCTGGAATTGTTCTCTGACCTGCTGTGAAGGTGTAGTGGAGCAGTGCTCTTGCCACTAATTCAGCAGAGATTGAGCGATAACTTTTACTAAAAGTTACAGACAGCAGCTGTGGATAGGTTCAGTTATCCCCCGGCCATGTGTGTCAGCTTGTGGTTCCTCCCCAGTGCACATACCTGTTTTTTACTCAGTGCTACCACAGTTGGCCATTGCTCTTCAGGATTCTTCCAATTCACTTTTTCGGTTTTGCATGGTATGTTTTGTTTTGTTTTTTGTTGCATAAGTGGAGGGACTGATCTTCCAGTGTAAATACTGTGGCCCTGGCAAAAGCCTCTCTCTCTCTCTTTCTCTCTCCGTTATAAACACTATGCAGGTGATTGTGTCTCTGTATAATGCAGAAATCTGACAAAGAAGACTTCAGGTAAATCCATCATCAAAGCACCTACCAGACAGTTTTTGCCCACCAGCATGATTTTGACAAAAGTCTGCAGTGTACCTTAATATCCAGATTCTTCCTTCTCTTTGGTTACCACCCAACTTTTGCTGTTGTAGCGCAGTTTTCGTAAGATTTCCCTAAGTTTGGTTTCATGTGTAGCAAGATTTTTCTGAGTTGGGTTGTGCTGCTGTATCTGAAATCTACATTGTGTTGGGCTTCATCTACTTGTGCTGCTGGATCTCCAGTGTTTACATTTTTATGAAAACTTGAAAACCTTCTCTAAGTATGTATAATCTTTGGTCGAAGAAGCAGTTTTGTTCAGGTTTTTAATGACTACTTCCACTTGCATAGTGTTGTTACCCCCTTAAAAAAAGGTTGTGGAAACAGCACTGAAGTTTGTGTGTTCTGTTTGTATGATCAGAAAATTGCATCGAGGCTTTTGGTGGGTGCTAGGGTAGGGCACAGCAAAGACGCTGGACTGCCATCCGCTTTGTAAACTGCCGTTTCCAGTTAAACTGTGGAGAGGCCTCCCTTGTCCCAGCTGTTTGATACTGCCTCTGCCAGTCTGCCAGCAGTTAGTCTTGCCCGTGTGCAGAACAGACTCTGAGCACTCCCTAACCCGCATCGGGCAAAATCAGAAAGCTCCCATGAAGCTGCAAGTGGGAGACCTTTAAATGGGGATGGCAGTCAGTGCTGGTGTGGCTGCTCCTCCTCAGCCCTAGGCAGGAAGGATCCCTGGACTGATGACTGCTTTAACCCTCTCACTTGCATCCGCAAAGGGATCTGTTTGCACAGTGCAACAGCATCTAAGCAGAAGTTTACACTGGTTTAAATAAATCCATTTAACACTAGTGCAGCAAACGTGTTTTGGCAGAACTAGAGTGTTCCTGTGAGCCTGGATAACAGGTTAGTTTACAAAATGTTCACCTTTAATTGCCCAGTGTTTCTCTCCTCTGCCTGGTGAGAGGATAACACTTAGGGCTTTCATTTATGAGTGGGTTTTTTGTCTGTGCATCCTGGTATATGCTCCCAAAGCTCACGTAGTGCAGGTAGCAGGCTGCCTGTGCTCTCTCAGGAGGTGCTAACTCTTTCTTTGCTGGAAACAAACTCGTTCATCCGTTCATGTGTGAAAATCTCAAGTCATGGAAATTTCAATAGGAATGAAGACATGACAATGTCTTCAGGATAACCTGGCAAATTAAAATGGGGTAGAAAAAGACACCATCACCCAGACTGAAAAGGGTTTTATTTTAAAATAAGTTTCAAGTTTTATAGAACTTTAAGTTGGAAAATGGTTGGGTAGTCCAGGATAACTGTGCTGCTTTTTGTTTGTTTGTGTTGGGTTGGGTTTTGGTTGGTTGGTTGTTTTTTTGTTGTTGTGGGTGTTGTTTTGTTTTGTTTTGTTTTTCTTTTTATTGATGAATCAGGGTTTGTGGGCTTTTTTTCCTCTTACTGCTCTTTTTGGAGTAAGGATGTTTCTTTTCAGTTCAGTTGATAGGACTTTAGCCCCCAAGATTGTCTTAAGGCTTTCATGTTTGTGTGCTCACAACAGTGGCAGGTTGGGACGAAGCAGTGCCATGATGGTCGATGAAGTGACATTGTATTCTGGCTGTAGAATGACTGAGAGGAGACTCTTGGTGATATTGCTGCTGATGCAGTTACTTGATCATGATTGTACTTAAGCAACTTACTAGCAGAACCATTGTACTAGACTTTACATAAGTACGTGGATACAGACAGTTTAAGTGCATATATACACACACACTCACAGAGGCATGTATACCTGTTCTAAGTTAATAAAAGAGGTCTGTTAAGAACACCTTGGAGTGAGAAGATAGAGCCAGCACTAGTGAGGATGCTACTGCCTCAGTCAGAAAGACACCCAGTGTCAACTAACATGATCTAAGTCTTAATGGACAAGTATATACTAGATTTTTCTCTGATTAAACTGCCAGCCATCCTGCAGGAACAGCTTTCAAATCGTGCTCTCCGCAGCCAATAGTCTGAGTTTTCTTCCTTGATTTCTTTGCTGCTGGTGAGCCAAACCAGTATCACACCTGTCTGCCATTCATCCACTGGCTTTGCTGGTGCCAGACCAGCTGTGCAGCAGCAGTTGCCATCTGTCTGGGGTGAGGACAGATTGCTAGTACAGAGCCTCAGGAAGTAATTACAAGGCGAATTTAATTTTGTCTTCAAGAACGGTGAGGTCCACGTAGATCTCCCTCCTTCTGACGAAAGAATCGGGGCTGGGGGAGGGAGGGGGAGGAAAGAAAATTATAGGAGGGAAAAAGAGAAATGTAGGGAGGAGAGAATTGAGCTGCATCCTCACCATCTGCCCACTTGGACTCGGGCAGCTGCTCTGCCGTTGACAGGTTGCAGTCTTTCCACCCAGTGCAGATGGCCAAATGGCTCGCATCGTGAACACAAACCACTGATGATTAGTATGAGTAAATAGCCTGGTTGGAGTAAGTTGCACCCGGAGGCAGAGCCTCTAGTTGCTTGAAAACCTTCAATATCTTACTCCTTTTTCTCTCATTTCTCCCTTCTTTCCACCCAAGTTTTTCCCATATTTTGTGAGCCAAATAAAATTTCGGGATGCATGCTTTTTCTGGATCAAATCCCATACCTCTGAATGCAGCATGAGCAGTAAAAGGTTATCTAGATGCAAAGGGGAAATGGCCAGTTAGAGCTACAGTGCAATTGCTCCTGTGCTTAAAATTAGTTACGGATGTGCTTAAATGCTTCATTAGCTCAGGACCTCCCTCTGCTACCTGGGACTGCACAGTTTCTGACAGTGCCCACTCCAGGGGCACATATTCTTCTTTTAATCTGTGAAGAATACATATTTTGCATCTGTTGCTGTGGAAACATGGCAAAAGGGCAAACATGTATTTCAAGGTAACAAATGCTCGAAACACAACAGAACCCAAGGATGTAGTGTGCTTTTGTGAATGACTTTAGATATCTTTATTGGAATCTCAGTCAGGCACCCAAGAGGTGTCTGAGAGGTTTGTCTAGTGCAAGGTGTGTGTGGAGTCCTCCTCTCCTCTCCTGGAGGCCCTGCAGTGGAGGGGGTCTCCTAACAACCTGTTCCTCGTCCAGTGTCTGTTGACATCAGTAGAAAAATACCGCGTGTACCCAGTATAGGGGACCTTATAAATGTTTACCAATATCTGAAGGGTGGGGGGTAAGAGGATGGGGCCAGTCTCTTTTCAGTGGTGCCCAGAGACAGGACAAGAGGTTACAGGCATGAACTGGAACACAGGAAGTTACTGAACATAAGGAAAAACTTTACTGTGAGGGTGACGCACCCTGAAACAGGCTGCACAGAGAGGTTGTAGAGTCTCTGTCTCTGGAGACTTTTAAAAGCTACCTGGACACATTCTTGTGCAACTTGCTCTAGGTGATCCTGCTTTGACAGAAGGTTTGGACTAGATTATCTCCAGAAGTCTCTTTCAACCCCTACCATTCTGTGATACAAAAAAATCCAGTACACTACTGTTTTTGGTTTTCCTCTCCTGGTATTACTAATGATCATAGAGATTTTTCCAGAGAATAGTCACTGGCAAGTGTCCCTTCCTGAGCCTGAAGGACCGTTCAGGCAGTTAATCCCCAAGATTAGCTTGCACTTGAGTCATTATTGAGTAACTGAATATTGTTTAGAGGCTCAAAGTGTCTCTCATAACTGTTCAGAGATGTGATGATGGGATGACAGCTTTACATCCCTAGTTATTTGCACTGCAGGGCTTTAAATTCTTGATGTCAGGAGCACAAAAAAGATAGCTGAGTTGAATCCAGGTGCTTTTTTGTGATAGTCCTGTAATTGCTGCTTCTTCTATTACCTCTTCTTTTACGAAGTCAGTTTATTTCTCACAAAACCCTTCGCTATGTACTGCCTACAGCACCCCGAGACCTGATGTTTATGCACAGTTTATCTAGCCTCTGGCTAGTTTCAGTGACTTGGGATTGATGGAGCCATGAATTTGCTGACTTCTGTATAAATCCAGGCCCAACATTCACATCTCCCCAAACTTTATCAACTGAGATTAGATACCTGGTCTGTCTTCTCCCAACAGTGGTTTATCCTGTGCTATCCAGACATATCATCCTCACTAGAGGAGAGTCAAAAACTTTTTCTATCTTTTTCTCCTTTTTTTTTTTTTCCTCAGGGGGTTCAGACAGCAGTACCTGCCTTGAGAGTGGCAGCAGATGTATTCTCACATTACAGTTTTTTCTTGAGAAGCTTTTGACTAAGCAGCTGCTGTCTCATGTGTAGTCGGAAGCTGAGTCTGAGAGTGTAGTAGAAACGTCAGAGGAAATACAAGAAATTGCTGCCCCCAGCTATTTGCTACCTTTCTTCAAAATCTGCGAGGCTGGTAGAGCAGAAAGTATCTTAGTATTACATCTGGCAGTTTCACCAGAACCTCACCTTCCTTGGCAGCAGAACTGACACCACTGGATTTTGGAAAGAACAGTGTAACGCATCCCCTCTGCCAACTTTGCTTTGGTGGAGCTGGGGAAGGAGCAGAAAGGCTAGGAGTGTTATTGTAGTTTCTTAAAGTTGTCTTTGCAGTCTTGGAAATCATCTGTAATGAGATGAATGTGAATTGCCTAGTTAGTGTTCTTATTGTTCTCCTCCCCCTGTTACTAAATGTGAGTGGCAGTTAGTTCTGCTTACAGTATTCATGACTTTAGAGGCCATAGGTACTTCCATGGGTAAGGATTGGACTCTTTCCTCCCCCATCTCCCCGCAGTGATAGTGATACTGGAAATGGAGAATGATGCTATTTCACATTTGCCAAATCCCTGCCACCCAACCAGAGCAGGACCTTGTGAGCATCTCTTGTAAAACTCTACTACAGGTCCTGTGTATATTTCCCTAAGGTGGTGCCAATGCTGGCATCGTTTGGCTTGGTTATCCCTACTGCAGCCGTAAGTAACCCCAGCTTTGCTCTGACAACAGAGAAATGTGAGTGGCTTTTGCTCTGGTATACACCTGAAAGGTGCTAAGCCAGAAGCTTGGTGACTTGTGTGGAGAAGTCCACGTTAATGTTGGTGGGCTTTAAAGCAAGTCCAGCAAAGTCTACAGATGAGTGAAAAGAGCCAGATAAAGTTGTCAGGGGGGTTTGTGGATTGTGACCTCATAATTCCTTTCTGCTATTCAGACTTCAAATTCTTGCTGCATTGTAAGTCACTTCTGGCTCCACTTAGCTATCAGATGCTTCTCTCCTATTCCTTCTTCCAAACCTTGCTTGTCACTGTCTGTGCCAGGAGCGATGGATCAGCTGAGAAGAGTGCAATTTGGTTCTCTAAGATGGTTATAAATCTCAGTTGTCCAGGATCTATCAGTCTTAATCCTTCCACAGAAGATTGTTGCTGTTCTTGATAGGAAGCTACTGTTCACAGCAGATGTTTTTCACATAGGCTTCAGAAGCAGCAGCCTTAAATGTGGTCTGACCTCCTCTGCAAACAGAGGCTGAGCACTGGGCTCGGAGAGGGGCCAGCGTGAGGATGGCTGTGGGCAGGACCTCCCTGTGGTGCAGGAATGGCTTATAAATAGGAAGACAAATTGAAATGTTCCCTTTTTGGTTTTCCATCTCCTGCAGTTCCTGGGAATGAGGAAGGAGGCCAATAAAATGTTGACATTTTAGTCAAAAGCAAGGCAGCTGAGGGGGAATGCTGTGGGTTAGGTGGTGGTTTTTTTGTTTGTTTTTGTTAGGTTTTTTTTTTTTGTTTTGTTTGTTTGTTTGTTGTGGTTTTGGGTGTGGGGTTTTTTTTGGTTTTTTTTTTTTTTTTTTTTTTTTTTTGGGTGGGGGGGGGTGTGGTTTTTTTTTTTTTTTTTTTTTTTTTTTGGTGGTG
>JANHGN010004226.1:0-38579 GCA_024605025.1 Megaceryle maxima | reverse complement strand
GAGAAGAGAAGAGAAGAGAAGAGAAGAGAAGAGAAGAGAAGAGAAGAGAAGAGAAGAGAAGAGAAGAGAAGAGAACCAACATCAACAACAAAAGCCCAAAACAAAACACACCAAAACCAAACCCAACCAAACCGACAAAATAAAAACCACCACCACAAACCCACAAAACCAACCTTGAAAAAAAACCCTCTTTAATTCGAGCCAAGGCCCTTAAGCCAAGCACCCTGTGCCAGACTATTCAGCGAGGGAACTGGAGGGTGTCAGCACTAATCATCTGCCCCTATTTTCTGAGGGTAAATTTGGCATGTGTCTCAGAGCCAGGGAGAAGAGGCTCTGGAGTCCTCCAAGGAATTGGACTGCAATTCTGATGTGATGGCATCAGCTAATTAGCAGCTCTGACAAACCTGACCTCCAGCCCATCTCTGGATTTTTCCCCAATTACGGTTAGGAGTGAAGCCTGCAGTAAGGGGAGGTGAGGTGGGGGAGTTGTCCGTAGCTACCGAAGGTTACACAGCCGCAAAGAATAAAAATGACTGCAGTACTTAATGACACTCCTGTTTAATTCTGACAAACAGGAGCATTAACATTCTGCAAACAGGGACAAATTAACGTGGAGGATACTAAGCAGAGACAAGCCCCAAAGCCCCCTCTCCAGTCCTTTGCACAGAGCTAAATTTTAACATTATCGACATAAGGGACTTGGCAGCCTTTGAACATGATTACTCCTTTACATATGTGTGTGCCTATAAATATATCATTTCCTCGAGGTTCTGCTTTATTAAAATTCTTAACTACAGAGGTTTTCTTGCTGCACTTTTTTCTCACACATATCGTGGAAAACAGCAAATACTGTTTACCACAAAAAGAATAATCACTTAGATGCCAAAGGCAGAAAACACTTTAATTACTGCTGTCCTCAAAAGAGTTTTCTCCTATGCTCAGAAAGTTTGGGTGTGTTTTTTACCCTTGGGTGGCATTGGAAAACTCTCCCACTGAAATCAGCGTATTCTGTTTTTCATTGAAATCACAGCACTTCCCAACTGCCACAAACTGCCACTATTTTACAAACGCCGTAAAATCACACAGGATTTTACAAACGCCATAAATGCGGCCACACAAAGAGTGAAAAATGCTCCAAGTGTGGTTCCATCCCTCCCAAATAACTGTGACACCCCTGTCACAGTGCAAAGCTTTGGAACAGCTCTATCACCACACACAGCAATGTAAAGTGCAGATGATGACACCAAAAAATGCTCGGTGCTGACACTTAAAAGAGCAGCTGTAAAAAATAGCAGTCCATGATAAAAAGCGTGGCATCAGCCATTGACTTTATGCAAAATATTTTTTACTGTACAAGCATACTGAGCTGCAAAATATAGCTAATAAAATAAGTGATTTGCCTGCCTGCAGCTTCCAGAATCACTCACAGTCTCCAGTAGGCACAGTTCCCTAGGGGTGATGGAAAGTATTTTCTAGCGGCAGACAAGAAACTCTTGATGAATTTTTTTCTCTTTTTCTGGCAATGAAGAGCCACCCTTGGAAATCTGATTTTAACTCACTAAACTCATCACAAGTTCCCACTGGAAAAAAAAAAAATTAAAAGCAGGAGTGCAGGTGCTAAATAAATCAAATAGATTACATCTCCCAGGGATAGGACCTGTCCCTCCAGCTCCAAAATAGCCAAATGGCTCGCCGACGTTTTTATGCAGCACGGACCACAGGCAGCAGTCATGCCAAATGTCACCTCACAGTAAGCTGGCATGACAGCCCGGGTATGATTAATCTTGGCCAGTGCAAAGCAATAACCTGGGCAAGACACCAGCCAGGGTCAGCCCGAGAGCTGCTTAGGCCCAGGAGCTGCACCTGAGTGAAGGTTTCCTCCCCTTGGTTCAGGTGGCCCACAGACAGCTCCCTGGACACGGCCTGTGCGTGCCTCTGTCACACATGCATCCTCTCTTGCTCCTCTCTTGCCTGTTCTTGAACTGAATAAAATCCCTCCCTGCACGGGCCATCAATTTCGAGATCTATGTGCCCATAAAGAACGACTGGAAAAAACACCGGGAAGGTCGAGCAGGCCTCAGTTTCTCTGCTGACAGATGAGTTTCCCTGTCTAAGCACAGTGCAGGTGGAAAGCCTTCTGGAGGTGTCCAGAACACACTAATTTCTGAACAGAAACCAAAGTCCTGTTTTTTCTTTGGTTGATCCAAAAATGGATCTTGTTTCTCAGCCCCTAGGCTGGTGACCTGCATCATGCTCACAGGTGAAGAGATTCAGAAGAAATCATTTAGATAACTTAAGAAAGGGAAAGTTTCTTCAGAAAAGCCGGTAATCACAGAATGGGAGGGGTTGGAAGGGACCCCTGGAGATCACCAAGTCCAACCCCCCTGCCAGCATAGGAACACCCAGGGCAGCCCACACAGCAACAGATCCAGGCAGGTCCTGAAAGTCTCCAGAGCAGGAGACTCCACAACCTCCCTGGGCAGCCTGTTCAGGCTCTGTCACCCTCACAGCAAATAAGTTTTTCCTCATGTTGAGGTGGAACTTTGTGTTTCACCTTCCTACCATTGCCCCTTGTCCTATCACAGGGCACAGCTGAGAAGAGCCTGGCCCCTTCTGGTTAACACCCCCCCTGCAGATACTCCTGACCATTAATTAATAAGATCCCCAAAAAGATGAGTAGACGGTGTTACAAGGTTATGAGTTAACTCCGCATGCACTAAAAGGAGAAGGAACTAGCTCTAGAAGTTTATTCGTGTCTTGAGAGGTTTGTTTTCCCTTTTCATAGGACATCTTCCCCCTGTTCACGGAAGCCTTTCACCAGAAAGCCAAGCTCCAGGCTGAGAGAGGGGTGGGCATGTTGGGAAGAGTTTCCCCCCACCGGCTCTTTCCAACAGAAAGACAGTCCACAAAATCTAAGCAAAACCAAAGCAATGTCCTTTCTCGGTGGTTTGTCTCAGCCAGACTCCATTTTGTCTATTTGGGGGTTTCTTTGTTGGTTGGGTTTTGTTTTTCCTCCCTTTGATTTAAAATGCCGACACACTGACGGATGTTTCCCGTGTATTTCCATCCTATGGTGTGTTAAATCTTGCTGCTGAAGCAGCTACTGGTCCTTTCAAGGGATTATTTCTTTCGTTGTTACACCTGGGCCATCAAGAAATCTGAGGGGAGAAAGCAACGTTCTCCACTAGCTCTGTGATTAAAATGATTTATCTTGCTACATCTTGCAGCATCGCAATGAGAAGAATGCCACCACCCTGTGTGAATTCTAGCTCCTGCACAAGACTCTGATAATGGCTTCTTTTCCCCAAGCAAGAATGGCTTCAAAACCCCAGAGTTTTCTTCTGAGGTTAGAAAAATACCTGATGCTCAAAGCCAAACTCAGATGGAAGCAACACATTAGGTAGGAACTATATTAAAAACTCAAAGCAGCCTTGTTCTCCCTTATTAGCCGGGTAGTGTAAAGGCCGTGCCTGGGCTGGTGACAGCAGGAATGTGTTCATTAACCGAAGGCATCGCAGCTGCCTTCCTATTGCTGAGCTCTGCAACTGCACGCGCTTCACCCACCCAGAATCGATGCTGCTTCAGTAATTCGGTTTAACCTAAGCATTGCTCCATTTATACTATTATAGACTAAAGTTTCATCTTACTTTTCTGCATCGTTGTTTTTCCCTTTTGTGACAAAATTCAACTAAACCACCCAATATCTTTAAAACTTGCTCTAAGCAATCGTTGCATGGCCCACAAGAGTGGCAATTCTCACAGGTCAGTCAAAAACACCGTTGGAGAAATAAAACAAAACAATGGCCTTCTGGGTGCTGGAGTTTTCCTTTGCAGAATGAAGAATTTATTACGTGTTGTTCCACATCTTGAGTCTCCTGCCATCTGAAGGGCCATTCACGCTGGTATTTGCCCCTCAGTGGAAGCAGAAATTGTGTGCAATGCATCTCTGTTTCCTCACGTGCTAAGAAACGCGTGCCCTACGCAGACTGGCACAGAGTGATCCTGCCTCTCAATAGCTGCTGTTCCTAAACATCTTAGCTGGTGAGGCAGGACAGGGACTAGCAGTCCCTGGGGAAGTTTGGTGCAAAGTCCCACACTGAACACTACCAGGAACAGCCTTGTGTGTGATACACACCCCACCAGTCCTTGCTTTTACATTTCCCTGAGCAGCACCACTTAGGAGCTGTGACTCCACCTCAGAGCCTGGCTTTACTCCTGTCATGTTTTGCCATTTCCCTCTAGTGAAAAGGGTAGATACACAGCTCAGTGTGTGGAGACGGGCAGCTAGCTGCCACACTGCTTCCCCAGGAGGTGTCTGCTCCCAGAGCAGACAGCACTACCCTGCTCTGCCCATGAGA
This sequence comes from Megaceryle maxima, assembly GCA_024605025.1. Taxonomy (NCBI): domain Eukaryota; kingdom Metazoa; phylum Chordata; class Aves; order Coraciiformes; family Cerylidae; genus Megaceryle; species Megaceryle maxima. Next base: position 34,221 of record JANHGN010004226.1, on the reverse strand, counting down.
TGAAAATATGGGGAACAGGGAGCTCATTTCATCAACTTGCTTCGTTGCACAAGCTTTACTACCTGGGACCAACTCAGAAGGATCTCATCTCCCTCTCAGCACAGTAGGTGCTAATTAGAAAGTGCAATTTAGCAATGACCTGCACATGCCACATGCTCTGTGTGCAGTTGCACTGACTGCTCCTTGGCAGTGCCAAAGTATCAGGAATATAAAGGTTGCAAAACATAAATAATGTGGATTTCCACAGAGGCTGAGCCAGACAGAGTGCCTGGCACCCATGCCCTGCTCTTGAAGGTAAGTGCCTTCCAAACCCCCTAAGCAACAGCAACCTATTAACAAGCTCAAGAAGGTCAGTTAGCTCCACAGACTGGAAATGGGTATCTGACCGACCAGCAGCCACCTGATACGTGACCCCAGCCCTGCACCGCACACGTGGGATGGGAGCAGAGAGACCTTCCTGCTATCTGTAGGATACAATGGAGTCAACTAGCAGCAATTAGGCTCCCGACCAGCTTAACTCATTTACAATTATACGATGGTTCTAACAGCGCCGGGTTTCCAAGACATTATGTGAGGGAGGTCATAAAGCAGTCGGAGTGTTGGCAGGGCTGAAATGGAGCACAGAGCCAAATAAGGTGGCCCATAAATGGTTTAACCCTCAAGTGCCTCAATAGGAATCGCTGCTGTACAACTTCAGGGATAAGTGAGAAACATCACCACTCTCATAATCCCCTTCCCAGACCGAAGAATATAGCTGGAGAAGCTGATCAATCTTTCCAACTTCTGCTTCTGTCTCTGTACAATTAGAAAAGCCTTCTTGTCTTCTTTAATGAAGAAAGGGGTGATTTTTTTTCAATTCCCTAAGAAGCAGCCCTGTACAGTGCATCCTTACCATCTGCTGTGAGTGTGCTGTCACTTGCATTCATCTACCTGGTATTTTTAAAGTATTGACATATGGATGGAACTTAACCTCCTATGTTAGATACGACTTCAGGCTCCCTCAGGAGGTCTTGCAAAGACACGGGCTCTGTTTTAGCTGCTCTAAACCAGCCCACACAGAGTCTTTCTGCTTGCAGCAGAAGCTAATTTTTGTAGTCTAGACTGACCCATCGCAAACTGCTCCCTTGGGAATCCACCGCAAAGAGCCTCGCTTAGGAGGGGATGAGAAACCCGCTATCCCACCCATAATGCTCTCTTGTTTTCTCCTTGCCAGCGTGCTCTCTCCCTGTATCTGACTTCTGCCAGGCTAGGAATTAAAGCCCCCACAAACCCTTACAACAATGTCGGTAGCACCAGTGTTCAGCACAAAGTCTTGCAGGTTCTGATGTCCATGGTGATAAGAGCTGCTGATGAGCTGGTAAGGTCTGATCTCTCGTGCTGTCAACAGATTGCTCACTGGCTCATCATGTCCTGGGGGACGACAAGGATGTGGATAAAATGCTGCAACCAATTGTGAATCTGCTTGAGTCAGTGCTAAATTTGTTCTATAAACATTTGCCCTGAGTGCATGAGCTATTGTGTATGGGGTGCTTCTTCTTGTCTGTTTACGAAGCTGCAGGAACTGTTTTGTCCCAGCTGCCTCCTGCAGTAGTGCTTTACAGAGTGGAGCTGTTCCCCCGGGGAAATGAAGCTACCTGGAGATCCCGAGAGGGTGCAAATTGTAAATGGCTTTGCTTCTTCTCTTCTCCCAGGGTACAGTCTCGGGGCACCTGACTGCACTGAGAAATCTTATAGCCAGCTGGAAGATTTTTCTGGAGGAGGGTAAAGACATATATGAGAAAAAGAGAGCAAAACCACGGGTAGATAATTAATGTCAGGGAGCAAGCAGTTATGAGGTTAATCAGATCCTTGATGAATGCAGGGCCAGGCTCTCTGTTGCTTTGCAAGGCCACAGTTCTGTCGGTACCAGCACAGTTCAGTTTGCCCACGCCCCTGAAAACCAGGCTCAGAATCTTTTCCCAGGAAACTGTCCTCTCTGGATTTACCCTGCTGCACCAAGATCCCAGCCTACCAACCTCCTATCCCAGGCAGACACTGACTGGCGGTCTGTGTGTTCCTCAGCCGATGATCCTTTCCAAACAAGGCCCAGAGGTGCTCCAGCTGGGAGCATTGGCACGCAACAGAGGGAGGGACCAAAGCCCTGCAGGCAGCTGAAGTGCTGACTTGCCCTGTCGTAGAAGGAACTGGCCTTGCAAGCTTATTTTGTGCCTAGCACCATTTCTCTGCAGGCAAGACTGCATAAACTCTCAGAAGAGGTCTCTGTTGGGTGCAGTGTGGGGGGAAGTCCACAGAGATGCATTTTTTCTCCAGCCAGAGACCCTGTGTGTACTTTCATGACCTGTCCTTGAGGAAACTACTGGGCAAAGGAGAAACAATTTGCAGTAGGAGTTATTGGGACTAAAGGAAGAAAGTAACAGTACAGAGCATAAGGAAGAAACAGGAAAGACAGAGGAAGTGAAGCAGGCAAAAGAAAGAAAAACTGCTGGTGTGTTAACTGCTTGCAGACCTAAACCATTCGGACGTGTTTCCAGAGAAACCCAAAAAGGACAGCTTGGCCACATGAGAAAACCCTCACCTACTCCCAGGCTCCCCCAGGCAGAAGAGGGATGCCATCCTTCCTTTCCCCAGTGGAATGTTTCAACACCTTTCTGAGCCACTGCCTGGCCACGGTGTCCTCTAAACACCACCCCCAGCAGCCCGTCAGAAAGCTGCTGTGGGCAGCTCATTCCCCATCACAGTGTTAGTGCAGAGGACAACACAGGAAACTGCAGTGCATTTGTATGCTCAGAAAGACTAATTGGATGTTTGCTAGAGGATTAGCTGTTTGGCTGCCTGCTTCAGCAGGGCAGGCATTCCAGGGTATGGAAGCATCACAACAAAATGTCAGCCAGTCTCAGTAACAGCACAGGCAGTTTAGGTAAGTTTTATGCATGCTGTCATGACAGGGAACCTCTTAAATTCTCAGGAAAGACACAAGTCTCGAGGAAGTGGCACTGTTTTTTTCAGATATGCCAGTAACTGGGGAATGTTTGGACGCAGGGTCGTGATTCTCTGTAAGTAGTTTAGATTGCCAAGGCTAATTATGTTTAAAAGCATCGAGGCACAAGAAATGCTGAGTTTTGGGGTTGAAGGTATTGGAGCTATCTCCTTTCTGATAGCCTGCTGAGAAATGGGAAGAAACGGAGTCCTTTTTCATTGAGAGAAAGTACTCTGTTTATTGGTACCTCTCACACCTTCGAGTAATTTCTCAAAAAAAAAAAAAAAAAAAAAAAAAAAAAAATTACGACATGAAGCATAGGGCAAAGTTATCTTCTTATCCAGTGAGCAACCTTATAACTTATCATCTGCCTCCATCATTAGGGTAAAGTTCAGATGGGATGTTAGGTAATGCAGCAGCAGAAGCAGAGCTAGCAATGGCTGTGGGGTTCCTACGTGATTCCCGTCTCGGGGCTTGGGGCTGGCACCACACGATACAAGGGACCTGAAGTTTAGAGTCAACTCACTGACATATTTCATGGGATTTCTGAGGCCTAGGTTTTAGTTGCTTTCACTCTTAAACCAACAGGTAACAAAGGCACAAGAAGACAGGCTGGATCTCTCAAGGACAGGGCAGGTATTCTAGGTTTGGCACGGTGAAGATCTCCAGCAAAGCTGTCGCCCAGCTTAGAACGGCTACACGCAGTAAGCAGGAATTGCTAGGAAGTGCTACCAACTAGAAATGGCACAAGCTGCAATATAAACAATACACATACAAGCATTTTAATGGTAATACCACCCGAGTCTGCTTGGAGGGGCACTGGGTGCCAGTGAAAATAGTGCCCAGGCCTGCTTGCTCTACCCATTTCCCTCTGGGTCATGTCAGTAGCCTCCATCTGTGATGTACTCTCTGTGTTATGCTTCAGGTAGAAAGCTGATTCTCTCTTCATGGAGCTGGAGGGACACCATACAGAAATATGGATTCTTGGTTTATAGGCAGTGACCTTTTCAGCCAGTCCTTGCTACTCAGTTGTCACTGCTGCCCCTCTGAATAACCCGACCGATAGAAAGTGTGCTTAAAAAGTAATAAAACTGAACAAGCTATGAACTCAAAAGTAGAAAGGGAGCAGCTGAGAACAGTCCTGGGCTTTTGTTACTGGTGCCATGTGAAGAGGGGATTTGCTGTTTGTCACAGGAAACTGCCAGGAAACGTATTTAGATGCTGAACTTCTGAACTTCTCCTTTCACCTGTGTTTGAACCCTGCTAAATGATTTTACAACTATTATTGCTTTATAACCCATGACTGTAAATTCTTCCATTAGATTTTATTACTTAAGGATAAAAATGTGTGCCTGGGGTTTGTATTTATATTTAATAACATGTGTGTGCGCTCACACAGAGTGGCTGAGAGATAAGATAGAAGGGACAAACGGCGGTTTGCATCTGAGAACTCCCTTGCTGGGAGCCCATGCCAGGGCTGCAGCGGGGAGATCTGAGACATCCAACCACTAGTCACCTCCCCAAAAGGTTCTTGAGACCAGGAATGCTTTGTGCTGGTGAAGGGAGGAAATACCAGTCTTGCCAGCCTCAAGTAATATAAAAATTATGAATCTGGACCTATAAAATCTCTGGAATGTTTAAAAGTATCATTTGAAACATGAATCCCTTTTGGTTTTCTCTTTTCTGAGGCTGCAGGGCTAACAATTTCAAGCTTTCCTCCATCACCTAGGCAGGCTAGGCTGTCTTCATCTTTAACATCTTTAACAAAGCCTGAGATGATGTAGCAACAGCAGGACTCAAAGGGCTAGGGCTTTATGAGGAAAAAGCCCAAAACAAAATAACCATTGTTAAACAACTGTGATAAAAACAATGGGAATTGATATAACCAGGTCCTCAGTGCCTGTCTCTTCTCATGTACTCACTATCTCTCGCTTGATGAACTTTGGAGGGACAAAGCTGGTTCCCTTCTTTATTCCAGCTCATTTTCTTTGGGATTCTTTCCAATTAGAAATATCAAGAGAAGGCGAATTTTTCTAGCAGGCACTGGCTAAGGAGTCCTCAGAGTGCTAAAGTCCTAGTGGGAATTTTCTTTCCCCTCACTCTATCACTTGGCAGGGAGTCAAAATTTTGCAGAATACAGATGGGAGCCCCAGGCAGAAAGGGAAGGTGGCTGCCTGGAGCAAACCAGAGTGTCCCAGCCGCAGACAAACAAGCAAGGTGTGCAAGGAAAACACAAGAGATGGACAGCCTGAGAAGCAGCCAGCCAGATGCACCACAGGTTTAGCCTTTGCTCATCTGACAGTGATTTTGCCACTGCTGACACAGGGCTAGTTTTGCCTCAGGACAGCTGACATCTTTTCAAAGGCCTCTGCTTTTTCTCCTTAAAAGGACACCTGCAGGGGCTCTAGCTAAAAATACCCACTTCCACTGAATGAGGACCAACTGTCCTCCAAAGGTCTGGAAGAGCTCACTTGGGAGGGAAGTCTAAAGCACAGAGAAGCTCAACTTCAGCCTGAGAGATAGGTAGCTGTGAAGGGGGGGAGGATTTCTGCCCTTCCCAGAATAGTTCTCTCATTTCTGCCCACACTGCTCTAAGATGAAATCAGGTTGAACATACGAAAAGGCTTAAAAGAGAAGAGCAACTCCAAGAGAGTGGGGAAGCTCCGATATCCGCTGGACCAAAAAAAGACTTAAGAAAGGGCAGGAGTCTGGATGGACACGGAGTTTGGAGAGTGCTTCGGGGTATCTCAAATTCACCTGCACGGCTGCTGTTTCAGATGATACAGAACTTGTATTTCACAGTTTGCTCCCTGTTTCTCCACCTCATCTGTCTCTATTACTCAATTGTTCCAAGTAAAACTCCAAAGGTTTTGCTCTGCAAAATGAAGAATTGGTTTGCAGGATCCCAGAAGACGAGAAATGTGCATTGATGGCATTTTTTAAATGGTTTTATCGCTCTGCTTTAACAAAGTTTAAGGCAATTAACTCCCTAAGAGCCTCAGGTGGCTGATTTCCTGATTACTCAGCCAGAGGGAATGTCATTGTAACTGTAGCAATTAATTAATTAACTCACACCAATTGATTGGAAGAGTCACTCCATTATAAAGCCCTTGCTTCAGTCTCTTGTCACTTTTCTGACACTGCTGGGAGTTTTTTTAAGGATTTCCTGAGGTTTTATTTCAGCCCAAAGGCAGACTCCTTTTAACAGTCAAAGCAATATGTCAACTTTTTCCTTGCCCGAGAATAAAAATGGCCTGGGCACACGTATCAGGTAAGCACCAAGTGTGCTCCAATAATGGGACTAAATACTTAGAAATCAGGAAAAGCCAACCCGGGGGGGATGTCCAGCTGCTGATCAATTGCACTGGCCCCTGATTCCTCACCACCAGGTAGCAGCGTGGGGAGTAAAGTGATGGCATTGCTCTCAGATTCTGTTCTGCTCCTGGAGGCATCGCCTCCTGGAGCCACTGATTTCAGCTGAGACAGCAGGGTAGAGAAATGGCCCTCGCCAGCTGCCCCTGGGGAGGTCTGGGAAGCGTGGGGAGACCAGCCAGTCAAACGTGCCAGGCTGGGTGGTGAGGATATCAGCTTTCCCTCGAGGATCAGCAGCAGGAAGGGGCCTTTGTCTTCCAACTCCTTGCTCCCCTCCACTGCTCTCTGGTAGCGCTTCCTTTCTGTGGGAAGTTATCTGAGATGTGCAGGCACTCACCTCCTGCCAAGAAAGAGCTGTGTCAGGACTGCGTGCCATCATTTCTCCCTTTGTCCCTTTCTCATGCTGATGGCGGATTTCAACTATTTGGGCTCTTCCCCAGCTGCTGTCAGATTTCTTTGGTTTATAAACAGATTTCTTTGTTTGGTTGTGGGGGTTTTGTTGTTGTTGCTTGGGTTTTTTTCCCCTGCAGAAAAGGACAGAGAAGGAAGCATGGGCAGCAGGGGTCTCCAGTCCTGATACACACACTGTCCCAGGGACACAACCACGTTGCCAAGCTGAGATGTCTCCGGGCTGGGCAAGGAGCAGCAGTGACAAGAACACGGTGCACTTCCACTGGCTTTCAGTTTGGGCTGGATTTTGGGTTTTTTGCAAGCACGCAGACAAAAATTTTTCCCTCTAAATTTTCTTCAGACAAATGTACTTTGCCCAGGGGTGGCATGACTGGAGAACCCATGCAGCCCTACAGCTCCCATTCCTCATCTGGCAGCTGGAGTCTACCTCAGGATCAGGCAGCAGTGCAGACAAAGTGTGCAATCACTGCCTGTCATCTCCACATCCTCACAGACTCCAGCTTCGCTTGCACCCCCAGCCCCTCCTGCTGGCAGTGAGACACAGACAGGGGTCATCACGCTTCTGTTGAGGCAATATCCTCAATTCAAGGCCAGGCTGGACGGGGCTTTGAGCAACGTGGTCTAGTGGAGGGTGTCCATGCCCATGGCAGGGAGGTTGGAACCAGATGAGCTTTAAGGTCCCTTCCAGTCCAAACCATTCTGTGATTCTTTTAATCCAATGCATTATTTGCTATGCTTGCAAACTCCGTTTGCTGCATCGTGAGAAGTGATATTTCATTTTTATCTTTCTATATCATGCTAGCACACAAGAACATCCATTACAGAGCAGGACTCCTCTGCTGTTGCATGAACACGGGGAAGAAAAAAAAAAAAAAGCAGTCTTTGCCCCAGAGAGAGATATAAATGGTTATAAAAGCAGTGATAATTCATTCTTCTAACACTTTTGTGAAGTAAGCAAATATGATTATCAACCTCATTTTAAAGATGGGGAAGCATGTCAGAGAAAGGTTAAGTAATTTATCTAATACCATGCAGCATGTCAGTGACCAAAAAAAGACTGGAACTCTTGATCCTAGAACCAGATGTCGTTCCCTAGTGTATAAGGCAGGACTTTAGCAGCAAAACCAGAAATGGGGACTAGAGTTTCTGAAGCAACTGTTTAAAAAATACCCACCTATTTCTGAGACAGAAAACTATAAAAAAAACCCAACAGAATTTCCCAATATTATTTTAATCTTTTGTTAGTCATCCAAGTCCCTCAGCTGAGAAATCTTGGATTTCCCAAAGCTGTTCTCAACTAAACCCATGTCCGCCCAGCGCGGTGCTTTTCCTTCATTTCTCACTTCCCCTCATTTCAAAACATCACACCTAAAAATATTTACCAAAAGTAGCAAATGTTAACCCCCCCCCAGATATTTGTTTCTCATTTTTTCCTGTTAGAACCCAAGCAGCCACATATGCTCTAAGCAGTGTTTCTGAGATGCCTGTCCCCAGATGGGGGTGGCCAGAGACGACCCCAGGGCAAGCCAGCCCCATGCATGTGCTAGGTGGGATGTCCTGCGTGCAGGGAGGAGACCCTTTCCCACTGCTGCCACAGGTAGCCTGTGAGAGACAAGAGAGACAAGTTGGTGCTTAAGCTCTGCACCACTCCCACTTTGGTGGGACATCTTGGGGGTCCTGTCTGAGGTTTACGACAGCTCCGGACTGGCATGCCCACAGTTGTTCAGGCAGCCACGTCCTCTGCAGCTATGCTGCAGCCCCTGCAGACAAGCTGTGCCTTCTCAGCCCTAGGTGTGCCACCACCACTTGGAAGGGTTATTCGTGCTTCCTTTTCCTTCGTAGCTGCCCATCATATTACATTCAGCCAGCAGCATGGCTGCAGACGTTCTCTTCCAGCTTCAGGCCACAAAGAAATGTTTGTCTGTTTTCTGAAACGTGATTAATATTTAACTTGCCCAAAGTAACATCCCACTCCAGCTGGCAGATGTGAAACCTCAGGTGTGGCCGTGGCAAGGCACCCTGTCCAGCCTCCTGGCAGCACAAGGGCAGAGGCGAGCCCTGCGGTGACAGCTCGCCTTTCCTGCACGCCCACAGCTCCCATTCCATCTGAAAAAGTTTCCCTGGGAAATAGAGTCTGGAAAAGTCTCCTCTGCCACGTCCCCCAAAGGGCATCTTTGGTTATTCCCTCTTTACCTTTTCACCTCTGCTTGCCCTGTTTGTAATGTGGAGTTTATGATGTAATTACATCTCACACAGCTGAAATTGTCCCCTTATCACCAGACTGATTACACTTAACAAGGCATAAACTCCCTCTCTCCTTCTCTGCCAGGAGTCCAATTTTAAGCTCTAATTGTTTTATAGGCCTTTTGCACTCAAGAGAAAAAAAAAAAAAAAAGAAAAAAAGAAAAATTTGTTGGCATTTACATATGTTGTGTAAGGAGTATTTCTCACCCTCCCATCCACACAAGTGCCTCCTGGGGACTGCCCAAATGACCAACAACCCAACAGCTTATATGCCTCAATGCTTTCCTAATGATTTCTTGAAGCCTCAGCTTTTCTCCATCTAAAGTACAAACTATTTCTTAGAGGTGAACAGCAAAGGCCCCTCTCCGTGGCGAGAGTTTCTGCTCAGGGTGACCAGCAGCTGCCCAATGGCACGTGGGGCTGATGGCAAGCCAGGGAGCACTGAGCTCTGCTCAGAGCTAGAAGGGCTCAGCTACGTTAAGGGCTCAGCAAGGGCACTTTGTCTCGTGCTAAAGGAAGCATGCAGTGAGTTAGTGCAGCCCAGCTAGAACAACCTGTATGATCTCTGGATCCTTAGGAGAGCGGCTGTGAGATTTTGCAGACAGTAACTAGGTTATGCACAGGGCAGCCCTGGCATCTTCTCAGACCATTTTCCCTTTGCTTCTCACTTCTATCCCCAAAAAAGGAGGACAGAATATAACAGCCACAGACACAAGGCGTGCTTATTACCACCTTCCTTTGTGGCAACTAAACTTTAAAAAGTAAACAAAGTCTGGCCAGGCCTTTGGAAATGCCCCGATTAAAGGTGCTGACAGCTCATGGAAGAGCACCATTGCCATGCAGCCTTGCCTTCCAGAGGTGTTAAAATATGCTGAATCTTTTTCACTTGCTTATTCACTTTGGGGCTTGTTTAATTATGGCTTATACATATTTCAGCAGCACCTATGAGCCAGCTGAGAAGTGAATTGTTCTCTTGGTAAGTGCTGTACAAATCCAAAGTAGCAGATAATTCATGCTGCACATGGTTCACCCAGAGTCTCTGTAGTTACTGCTTCAGCCTACAGGTCCCAGCAGGCATCAGAAGTGTAGGGAAAACCAGGAGGAACACGCACACAGGCAGGGAGCAAGCTACTTGAAGCAAATGTCAGGTCAGCATCACGGTATTATTTTTACCGTATCATTCTGAGCAATAAATCCCAGCAGATTTGTTGTTTTCAGGAGGAGACTCACTAAAAGAGAAGGGGTAGCATGAAAAGGTGGGACCTGAGGAAGGGAGGCAAGTTTCCCAGCATTTAAGGGCCAGGATCACAGCCTATCGAGCTGCCCATGCTCTTTCTCAACAGTAGTATTCTGCTCCAGCCTGCATCCACCAGTGGCAGGGGCTATGTGGGTTTCTTGGATACATTTTTGTGCAGGTACAGCACCTTGCTGCCTGAGTAGAGATACTGCTGTAACTAATGCAAGCAAATGGGAGTGACCCAATACTACGGAAAAGAATTCACATAAGGACTAGGTGGACTACCAGAATAAGGAGCAGCAAGACCACAAGTGACATTTTCAGAGTACACAAGTCCGTGCTGGTATTCTTTTTGGTCTTGTCTGGCCCGTCCTTTGGCTGCTAGACCTGGCTTATTCTGCAACACGTTGGGTTTTTTTCCCTTCTCTCCCCGAGCTCACTTGGCCCTAGGGCTGTTTAGTGCCCTGTTTGCAGTCCAGGCAAATGGCCTTTCATAAAACCCAAGCCAGATGCCCAGCTGGTGAACAAATCACACGGCTCAGTTGATTTCTGTGGCACTGTGACAATTTATAGCAGCCGAGGCCCTGGTCCTATAAACAGCAGTGAGCTCGGAGGGGAACCTGGAAGGGCTGCACACACCACATGTTAGGGATGTGTATTGGTGCTCGGGGAACTGGGAAAGGTTTGGGAGGTAAATGCTGCAGAGTGAAGCTGAGGAGCACAAGAAAAGCAGGTGGCTGCCAAGCGAGGAACACAGAGGAGCACTGTGGGTTAGCAGAGAAGGGAAGTGATTAAGCACATCAGGGCACGCTGCCTTGCTTTCCTGACACACTTGCTAAAATTATGATGATGGAGAAAGGAAACGCAGCAGATGCAGTTCTGCCCACCTGGTAAGGAGGGCAGTTTGTAGAACAACTTGTGATTTCTTACAGTTGCAAACCAAATTCACAAGGGCGTAGATGTGGATGTAACAGAACGTGAATGCTGGCTGCAGGCTGTGCCTGGTGTACGTGCCCGGTAAGGGGAACATCAGGAGGGGTGTTATAGTGAGCCTGTTATTGTTCCACTGTTTATTCTGCTTTCATTAATATCTTCATTAAAGACCTGGAACACTTTGGAGGAAGGAGCAATGAGCAGAGAGGATACGAGGGTCTGGATCACAGGATCACTGGATGTCAGGGGTTGGAAGGGACCTTGGAGATCTTTGAGTCCAACCCCCCTGCCAGAGCAGGATCGTATAATCTAGCCTGCTTTTAAAGTCAGCCAAGGAGGAGAAATTACAAACTAGGAGCTGGAGAAATTGAAGCAACAGGGGAAACCCAAAAAATAATTACCCAAATGAAAGATTAAGCTTGGCAAAAAAAAAAAAAAAAATTGTATTTGAGCAGATCAAGGGAGGGAAAAGGAAAATAATCCAAACCACAGGTGCAGAGTGGAAAAGAGAGAGCTGCAACACTGGAACACTAAGGGTTATAATAGAGGGCGAGATGCATACGACTTTGGCAAAGCAATGAAACACCCTCATCTGTGCACAAAAACCTCTGTATACATTATGTGGCCACAAGCCCTTCTCTTTGGATGCCACACCTGTCCTGTCGCTTTCTGTTCCGGGCACTTCAATACCCAAAAGCTATTGATAAAGCAGTATACATTGATTACCAGAATAGAGACATCTAATTGCAAGGAGAGGTGGAAAGAGCAAAGTTTGTATCAGTTCACTAAGCAATGACTAAAAATAAGCAGGATAATTGCTGACGAGTAGGCAGATATAAAAGAGGGACTGCAAAATTAGTGGAAGGAAGAAAAGCATAACAAGTGCTAAAGAAATAATTTAGCTTACAAAGTCTCAGAAAACTTTAGCAGGCAATGCCAGTGTGTTACTTTATGTAACAGACTCCCCAAGGGGAGGCAATGCATCTTCATGAGCTGGGACATTGAAAGGTGCCAGGAAAGCACTAAGAGTGTTTTGTAGGGAGCAGAGAATAGGGAAATTGACAGTTGGGTTTTGCCAAGTTTTCCTGGTGTTTTCCAGACATTTCTCTAGGCTTGTAGGTTTTTCTTTCTTGACCTACACCATCCACACTTTCTTCAAATGCTTCTCAGGAAGAGGGATGAGCTTATTCTTCTCAGCCATGCTGCAAAGTGGCCTCTTCCAAACCCAGGCTTGCCAGACCTGCCTCTTCACCATCAGCCTGTTTTCACCATCAGCTCTCCTTTCAGCAGCACTACATTTTCCCAAGTTAAGTTAGGTGAAGAGAGGAGGGACATCTCATTTTACTTTCAGTTACACAAGACAGTAGAGGGTTAATCTGAAAGTGGAGAGAATGAAAGCAGAAGCCAGTTTTATTCTTCCCTTTGGACTTCCAGCCCTCCTCTTCATTCTGCTACTACAAGAGGCCAGAAGGACAGAAAAGCCTATATTTTTCTTCCACTTCAGTTGATATAATCTTGAGGGATCCCCAAGGGATCCCTCCCCTTTGTATTGGCACAGTTTCCAGGCCTTTCTTCCTCCAGGCTCTCCTTTTCTATTATTCCTAAATTACTGCATCTGATTTAAAAGAAAAAAAAAAAAAGAAATCAATGATTTCATTCAGTCTTCCCAAGACAGCTCCAGTTCTGAAAGGAGAGGACCTCTAACCTGTTACCAGCCTATGCTAAGCACTGCTGCTAAGAGAAATCTCTTGAACCAACCCAGGAACCTGGAGCTCCACCACACCACTCCCACAACACATTTTGCAGGACGTTGCACATTTTTGTAGCAGGTAGATTTATTTTTTTGAGCGCAGTGATCCAAACTGTCATGCAGTAAATATGAGCTATATTTCTTTTTCTCTTTGTCTTTTCTTCCCCCTTCCTCCCTGCCCCCCCTTTTCTTTTTCCTCTCATCTTTGTCTGGAAATTCAGTGTCAACAGGGTGCTCTGTCACAATCAGAGGGGGGAACTTGGCATTAACTCAGCATGAACTCTGGCACTCTTAAGGTAGCTCTGATTTGCTGCAAAGAGAAACTAATTCAGCCCCTATTTCAACCCCCCCTCCCCTTCTGCTAATAGTCCTGTGGGTACAGCATAGGATCTAATATGCAAAAGCATTATCAGAAGATAATGTGGTGAATCCTCAGAGCCTTTTTAAGGACATGCTGGTGCTTCAATGGCTGGGTCCCATCTCTGATAGAATACCTGGCGTGACAGCAGAAGTACCTGCAGCCAGCATTGCAAGTAAGCAGCAAGTAGTTAGTGTGTACTCGCCTAACACAAAAGGTGCCTCTGTCTTGACACTTTATAAAGCACTAATAATTGCTTTGATTAAATCTTCAAGTCTCATTTCACCTTTTTAAAAATGCATGGAAAACTTGGAGCACCAGAAGCTGTCAGATCTGTTGTCATGCACAGGCTCTGCAGCCCAGATCTGCCTTCCCACAAAGCCTGCCTTGCACTAACTCATCAAGGCAAGCGACTCACATGACACAAATCCTTGAAGTCATGGAAGAGTATCGGGTCACCCAAGTATTTCAGACACCTCTTTGATCTATCATGGCAACAGAGGGACAGAGACCTCTACTTTCCACTAACAACCTTCTTGTTCAGCCTGCCTCACATGTGAGCACATACAGCTCGTAATTTTGCACGTGTGCAATCGTGCACGTGTGCATGCCTGTGCACACGTGTGTGTTTACACTACCAGTGCGGGCCCATCGAGGGACTGAACATCCTGGAAGAGGACACCAGTTAGAAGATAACCACCTCACCTTACTTCAGCAGTATTCTGGTCTAGGCAGTTCAGTCCTGGGTGTAACACGTGACAGCTGCTGTGGCAGTCAATAAGCAGCTTTTCCTGCTTTCCCCATTATACGTCTGGTTTTTAGGCACCGTTCTTTTATTTCTTCACCCTGTTGACTGTGACACTGGCTTGGAGACATCCTGGTTGTAGATGCAGCTGTACAGTCCCCTCTCCTGGTGACAGCCACCCACCTCGTGTCAGGTGCAGTGTCACCCGTCAGGCAGTACGACTGAAACCCTCTCAGGCAGCAGGCAAGATGTTTTTCAGGTTGGTTGGGAGAGCTTAGGTCCAGAAGGCACTGGGAGGGTTTGCTGGTGTTAGCAGGGATGTAGCTGGAACGCGAGACTGTGAGCTTAGCAGAAGGCTCGGGGGCAAGCATTTGGACTACAGGATGAATAGTTTCAAATTGCCAAGGAGGAAGACTTGAAAGAGCCCCATCCAAGCACCATCAAGGGCCTGAGTTTCACAAATCAGCAATCATTTGCAGCCATAACCTGCAGGGAGTATTTCTCTGATATACAGCCGTGCGTAAAGCTTTTGGATTAAGAGACACAGACATTTGCAAACACCCTTACTTTAAAAGCTGTCAGAACATCAGCAGCAGATGCATATAGTCAGAAAACTAAGTTTTCCAACAGCTGCCCAGCCTCTCCAGCTTCCTCAGCTAGATTTTCCTAAAATGATGGTTCAAACTGTGCAGCCCTAAGGCCTGACCTTGTAGACTTTGTATGCCCTCTCACAACAGCCTTTTGCTGGAAACATTTATTTTATGAAGAAAAACATTTCACAGAGCTTAAGCAGACAAGCTACAGTTGAGCAGCCCCACAGAAAGAGACATCATTACAATTACATCATCAACAGACCGTGGTGGTACCTCAGGAGCTAATGCTGCCCGGTACAACAAAGCCAACCTTTTAGCTTTGCCACTTTGGCCGTGTCTTACTACTGTCCTGGGAATTCTCCCTTACTTATTTATGCTTCTGCCTTTTAGGTCCTGAAGTCAGAGCTGCTGTAAGTGGCAGAAAGGTAGGAGAGAGAAGAAAGATCAGCAGACATGGAGAGACTCTGATCTGGAATGAAAAAGAAATGAGTTCCCTCTCAGATTAAAAATGCAAGGGAAATACGGACGGGGAAAAAGAAAGATACTTACAACACTTGTGCAAAGGGAAGGAGGAAAATTCAGAAAGCAGTACAACCAAAGGAGGCTTGGCAGTGACAGATAATAAATTCATACGCCAGCAGGCCATGAAATACAGCATGACAAAAAGCTGGAGGGAATTCACCTCCGCAGCCAGGCCACGGCTGTCGCGAAGGGAACGAGTCGCTGACAGCAAACGCAGGCTCGTCCTCTCCTCCTCCAGCCTCCCTCGCCAGCACTGGCAGCAGGAAGGGGCTGAGCACTGGTGCTGGGACAAACTGTGCCAAAACCCTTGTGCAGCAGCAGTGGGCACGGCAGTTTTTCTCTGCCCCTGGCAGCCTGCGTCAGCTGGTTAAAGGAGGCCTCGTAGGACAGAGTACGGAGTAGCCCAGGAGGATGTGGGGAGCTGCCTAGTTTGCAACAGCCAGAGCTGAGGAGCAGGAGTTTACAGCAGTAGGTCACTTTCTTCCTGTCCCTGAGGTGCTGCAGCAGGTAATAGCCCCTTCCATCCAGGCAACACCCAGAGCTGAGGGGCTATGTTCTACTTTTAGCACCTAGAAGCCAGAAAAAGGTGCCCAAAGTGAACAGAGTTCAGAGGAGAGCAGTAAAACATGATGAAAGAGGTAGAGGAGTTGATTTACAAGGGAAAAAATAAAAAGCCTACGTTTATGTGCTATGTTTAGCACGAGGACAGTGACTCTGAGGAGATCAGCAGTAACTGAGAAAGGTTGGAAGGACGTCATCAGCAAAAGAGGATCTGGGGAGTGGAGAGGAAGGTTTGTGGGGAGGGGAAGTGGCACCACTGCTTGACCAAGACACTTTCATTAGTAGAAGCAGGCTGAGAATGACCCAGACTGAAAATCTCCACCAGAGAGGTTTATGAAGCCCAAAGAAGGCAACCCCTAGTCCTGCCTGACAGAGATGTGCTGCTGTAATCCCCATCAGGAGTGGCCAGCCTGCCATGCTCCCCTTCTTGCACTACCTCTAAACAAAGATACAGCCTCCCAGCAGCTGAAGAGGGTCATTCCTCCTCTCAATGGACACTGTGGACAATTAAAAAAAAAAAAAAGGCAAAAAAAAAAAGCTGCTGACTTCACCAGAACTCAGACTCAGCTTGCACGGTGAAGGTGGCAACATAACGTAGCAGCAGGAAAATGCACCCCTCTTCTGACTGTGCCAGTACTGGCAACCTTCCAGTTCTCAGCCCGCTGCAGAAATGCACTGTTGAGGCTCGGGGGCTCCAGGGGAGACTGCCTAGAACATGTTTCAGGAGGGGTGTGTGGCATCCTAAATCAGCTAATCCTGGTGCAGGGTGCTACAGATGATGCTGTGTGTTCTACAGAGCTTCCCTTAGCGTACGATAGTTTGCTCAGATGTAAGAACAATGATATAAAATACGTGGATTTTCTTACTCTGCTGCATATTCAACTGTTGCATATGCCAGAGGACATGGAGATGTATCACATTTTCTTCTCAGTCCTCTCTGTTGTTGGGCCTGCTCACTGGCAATGAGCAATGCAATTCAGACTGCAGATACTGCTCCTTTCAGCTTGCTGCTTGTTGGCAAGAGCAAGCAGGCAAATGCATTCTGGATACCACCTCCTACATGTGCTTCTTCATGAGGTGATGCCCAGTGGGGCGTGGAAGTCACTTCTGTGACATCTCTGCCCTCCTCTGCTTGATGATGCTGCCAGATTTCAGTCCAGCCAAACAGCAAACAAAAACATAACAGCAGGAGAGAGCTGTGATACTCGCTTCACACACGCTTCCCAGCCACACCACAGCTCTGATGTGGTCACAGCAGTCATGTTTGTGGTTTTGCCCATTGAGTTCTACATCTTTCTCCTTTTAAAAAGCAAATGGCTGTTTTTATGACACTGAACTGGAAACAGGGGATTATGGATACTGGGGCCAGTGTATAATAGGTAGAGCCCAGGCTATCCCCCATCCATAGCAGGCACCCAGCACCCCGCTCTATTTTCTGCAACTGCAGACATCCAGCTCTGGATGCAGGAGGACCCTTTGGCAGCCCCCTCTGTCCTGATTGCACGTGGAGAGATCTCCAGGCTGCTGTAGCTGGCGATGTCCTTTCCCAGTCCAGGCACTGAAGCATCATTCGCTGCCGAGGGGAGCAGAGAAGCTAACCAGAGCAATGTCTGGGAACAGCTGCGGTTCTGGAAGCCATCCAGAAGGCCCTAAGAGGAAAAGGCTCATGTTTCACTGAAATTATTGGACCTATCCATCTATCCAAAGGGGAATAAGAAGCAAGAACACCTTCACAGGAAATACTGCATATGTACAGTACAAAGAACATAATGTATAAGAGACTCTAAGGAATACTAGTCCCATACTCAGGAAAAGTATTACTACTTATTTGCTGAACAAGGAGCACAGGGGGAGAAAGGATGAGCATCAAAAGATCAGACAAGGGTTTTTTTCCACATAATATATCCCCAAAACACTGCGTGCATCAAAGCATGTAGCAAAGTCTCTCTTCTCCAGATATATGACTGACTCATTCCTCCAGAGCACAACACAGGATGCAAAGAACATATACATCCATGAAAGACAAGAGCATCTCTTCAAAAAACCTATCTTCATATCCCCTTCATGACTGACCATGGTTTACACTCAGAAGATAGGTGGGACTGGCCAGAAGCTCCTCAACACCCTGAGACCAAGTGCTCCTCCGGGTCTGGGAAATATCTCATCCTGTGTCTGTGTCATTCCTGGAGCAAATCTATATTCAGTCCATCTCTGGACACATGCCCTATCTTAATGTACCCTGTGTTGATAACAGCAGGAAGAGTTACACATTTTACTGAACTTCCTACTCTTCCTCCCACCTGTCAGAGCCTGGCATGAAAACTTGGTCCTGCACCTCCATTTGGAGGGGTGGATGGGGCAGGGGGAGGGCATCTCCCCCTCTCAAGCTGAGCTGCAGCCAGAGCCCCTGGGAGGGGTGGTGGTGAGAGTCACGGGCAGCCTAGAGTAGTTGAGCTCAGCCCAAGCAAAGCCCCACACCCAAAGGGGGGAATTCTTGATCCGAAGGGAGGAATGTGGCCGCCCAGAAAATCCTGCAGACAGCAGGGCCTAACATCCAGAGAGCAAACAGACCTCAGCACGAGGGTACAAGAATGTAAAAGAACACAAGGGCCACCTGTCTGCCTGTGTTATCAGTAAGCCTAAGCAGGTCTCTCTTACCCCAGGCCCTTCACCTCTCCCAGTCGTAAGCAGAGGTGTGCCTTGAAAACCAAGCCCATACCCTGTGATCCCTTAGCCACTGTACTTTGACCTGCTGCCCTGGGTGGGCTCCGTGGGGGGCTGGAGACAAGAAGCCAAAATACTGCCACACCATGAACACGCCTGCCTTCATTTCACCTCCCCTCTCCGGGCTGTGTTGGATCCCAAAGGCTTGGTGTGAGCGCACTGCAGAACAGCCCCATAACCAGGTCAGCTCACAGTGGCCTCCAAAAAAACACTTGCAGCTCCAAGCCCAGCCCACGCAGTTCCCTACCACCCAGCAGCACTGAGCAAATAGGGTTATGTTTTAATCTGATCTGGGGCTTAGAAAGAGTGCTGCAGGGCGAGGGAGCCCTCAGCCAGTGCCTACTTGGGGCAGGCGATTTGAGAGCTCTGGTTTGCACTGCTGGAGTGGTTCTGCGTGGCGTGGTGAGCGGGGAGAGAGGTGGGCTGCAGAGCACCACAGGGAGTAACTACTTCAGTACTCAGATACTACAGAGTATCCAAGGCAAAGCCATCAAGGAGGCTGACAGCCTTCGCTCTTCAGTGTCTGCACAGAGTTACTGATCCCCGGGTTTGAGAAATCTCAGCGGCACGAGTCCCAGGGGAACCAAGGGCCAAGGAAGCCTCTGGCAAGCTGCCCTCCTGCACCAGCTTGGGATCTCCTAGGGGAAAAGCTGAGCCACATTGTCAGAGAGTTCCTATTTCCCAGCCCATACTGCATCTGCTCACTGGAAACAAACAAAAAAAAGGTCAAACCAGGAAAAAGAAGGATCTCAAGGCACCAGCCAGATAGGAGGGGGAGAGCTGCTCCCTAAAGCCAGGCAGAAGCAAGGGAACTTGCTCTTTCATTTTAGCAGAAGAGCAGCTGTCTTCCCACCTGTTCACCTGTTCCTCTTAAGCATAACTCCTGGATTTCAGTTTCTGAAGCTGCCAGCCTGCTATCAGTTTAAAATGCATGCCCATCACAACTGCACAAAATAACCAACACTGTAAAGTCAGTACTGGGTTAAGGGAGTCATTTTAGCTACGTTAATTTATACCTGGAAGGAAAGCAGACAGCTTCTAAAATGCACATTTCTTTGGAAGTAAGGCTTTGATAATAAGGGAAATTAAACTGATGCAAACACCCAGAGATTGCTGCACTAAGAGGGATCAGATCGGTTTTCATCACCTGTGAATCCAGCACATCAGATTCTTTTCTTTATTATTTTTTTTCCACAATTATTCCCGTATTTGCCAATTACCCATAAAACAGCATCATGTGTTCAAACAAACTCACGTCTTCCCAGCCTGTCTTTGCATCCTATTAGATCCGGCAGTGAAATCATCATGCTAAATTTGTGCCTTCCTGTTTATTTCCACCGCGCCAGATTGCAAGGAGCTGTAGACTGTATGTTCCTTATAAATAATGATAGCGCTTTGCATTTATATAACCTTCCATCTGTGGATCAAAGAGCTCCACAAAACAAGGTCTGACGTTCACATTTTATCATCTTCACTTCCAGCGCGGGGAGAGGGGAAGCACAGATGAGAGGCCCCCGTTTACAAGATAGCTTCTCTGGCTAGGGAACAGATTCTTTTGAGTCCCCGATTTATTAAGCCCGGGGGGATTTGAAAGCCTCTAAGGCCACATCTGAAATGAAGGGGAAGCTGTAGGTACCAAGAACCCCCTTGACTCCAGGCTTACCAAAAGCCTAATGCACTGCTGCCTGCATGGGTTACCCTATCTGGAGATGAAGCAGAGTCTGCACCGCTTCTGTGGGCAGACACGGGGTCATCTTCAGCCACGCAGGAGCAAGGAGCTGTGCTAGCCAGGGTGCTGGCCTCAGTGGACACGATGCTTCCCAGAGGAGCCTGGTGAAGTGGGTAGTTGCTCGGTTTTGGACCACTCAGGGTGTGAACTCAGTGGCACTTCTGAGAGAAAGGAGCAAAGCATCGTCCAGGGCAGAGGCTCGATAAATTCCAGGAAGACTGTCAGTTAGAGTAAGCAGTGTATCATTCTCTATAGAATTAGGTGCTTGAAGTCAAATACCAAGAACAAGGACAGACAGACAGACATAGCAAAAACATCAAGCTCAAGACCAGGCCTGGAGACAACACTCAGCCAGGTCTGTGTAGCATTTGTGGCTGGCACCTCTGTCACTGCACACACAAAATCATTTCTGAGTCAGCAATCACTCCCTGTTCCAATGCTTTTCATCGCTGCCTTCTTGTTCCCTCCCTCCAGTACACACAACTTAAAGTCACTGTGTCAGGATACAGCACCTCGAGTGCCTGGAAACTGCTCAAGGTGCTATTTTTTTTTGTGACAGCTTAATGCTTTCATGTCCTAATGCACAAGGGAGGGCCAGGGCAGGGGAGAAGGGGAGTGGACATGTCCTGCAAAATATCAGTGTCAACCTTTAAGGGGAAAAGAACAAACCAGTTGGCGGAGGAAACAGCTTTTAGTCTAAGTACTTGCTTTCTTGATGGTTTCTTTAAGTGCCCTTTAAAGAAATTTTGCATTGCTCTCTCTCCCTGCACTTCTAGACATTGCTTTTCCCTTTGAAAACCTGCAACACGGTGATTCTGAGCAGCTCTTTCTTTATCTACTGGTTGGAGATACCTGCCAAATAAACACTCTGTATCCCCTGATGTGTTCTTATCCATCAAAGAACAAGCATGGCTTCAGGCAGGATAAAATTGATTCTACCTTTTGTACTGTTTCCTCCTTCTCCCCTTTTTACCA
The DNA here is from genome assembly GCA_024605025.1 of Megaceryle maxima. NCBI lineage: Eukaryota > Metazoa > Chordata > Aves > Coraciiformes > Cerylidae > Megaceryle > Megaceryle maxima. Next base: position 13,090 of record JANHGN010004226.1, on the reverse strand, counting down.
CCTGGCCCCTGAGCAGCTCCACTCTCTTACACATGCACACTGAGGCACAAACTTTGTCTTCATGGCATGGAGTCACCTCCTAAGAGTCAGAGTTTAAATATGGCTGAGGGAAATGCAGAGATAAAGAGCTTGCAAGCAGCTAATCTGTGTATGGAAGCTCCATGCAATATCCTTAAATAAGAAAAGTCAAGAAAATACTGTACCCTTCCCAGAACAGGTAAAGCTACTGGATATGTTGCATATGTGCCAGCATACTGATCCATACTGTCTCCACCCTACCCAGTATCCTACACTCTGCAGCTGGGGTGCCAAATCCCACGTGTTCCTAAGCCTGATCAGGAGTTGCAAGGGACATGCTTGGTTATTAATGTTCCAGAAAGCTTAGGTCCAGGTGTTTTGAATGTTTGTTGTTTGTTGTGGGTTTTGTAAATCAAATATTCTTTCTGTTCCATCAAAACCAGTCATTAGTCCTCTTTTACCTAACTAAGCCAAATGTATTTGTGACTGTATTCTAGTATGCTTCACTTCATAAACATTCATCTTTTTATGATCTTTCATGAAGGTGTTGAATTATTATTCTTTTAAAACAGAGGAAATTTACTTCCCGTGGCTTTTCTGGCCATTACTAAGGTCCAGCATTAGACACAAATGTTGGGCTGGCCCTTCATGTCTCTCAGCAGCACTGTATTGCTTTCACCTCTCTGACACCTCTCACACCAGCCGTCTCCAAAAGCACCCTGACACCGAGCACGTTGGCCTCAGCAGCCCAGGAAAGGGCTGACACCACGTCAGCACAGAGCAAATCCCTTCTCTCTCCTCCCCTCCAAGCATTTTCCCAAAATGCTGCAATTCCACCCAGGAAGTGTGCAAAAAAAGCCAGTGACAGAGTACATGCTGCTAGACTGTGACTGCTTAGAAATCTCTGGCATCACAAATCCTTCTTATTACCTGCTATTTTTGCTATTGATTTTGTTCTTATCAACCAATATCCTGACTGGGGAAATGTAGGTGTTAGGTACCATAATAATCACAACAGAGAAGACCTATCCTAGAGGCAATAGCTATCCCACTTCAAGAGTAGTCATGGGCCTGGCCAGAAGCCACCCACTCAGGAGTACCTCATAAGCAGCCTGTGCAGGGTGCCCTTCCTTCCCCTTCCATGCACTACCATCAGTCCCAGGACATACTCTGTCTGGTGCAAACCCCTCCCCGTCCTAATCCAAGGCAGCAGCTGGGATAAGGTGAAATGCAATGGTGATGAAGCTTGGGGCAACTTCACGTGGCTCTCAGCCAGCCAGGCCCTACCAGCAGCATGAGGCAGCAGCACCTCACGCTCGGGGCAGCTCAACCCCTGGTCCTCAGAGGCCTTGCCACGCTGCAAGGAAGGTGACAAAACAATTCTGAAGAACAACAAAGAAAAGGCACATGCACAGAAAGAGGGTGGGAGGGAGGAGAGCTGGCAAGCAGCTCCCTGAGGACAGTGTGATTCTGTAAATCGCAACAACACCAAATCAAGCACCGCAGATTTTAATCTTCGCTGTAATTAACTTTATCCAAATGAGCAGCAGGCTGACTGGCTTTGTTTGGGAGTCTTCTGGCAGTTTAATGTGTCTTTAAAATGACTTGGCACTCCTAGAGGAAGAGGAGAGAGAGAAGAAGTTTGATGCAGTGCCAAGCATTTACTCCCACTAATGAAAAGGGGCTGCTGAGGCTGTTTGATCATATATTGTACCCTATTCACTAGGTGCTACTCAAATGGGAGCACTGCGTGTTGGCACGCAGAGGTCGGTGCAAGGGAGGCTCCTCTGTTCATTCCCAGCTTTTGCTTGAGAAGGGGATGTGTTGCATCCTGGCAGAGCTGGGAGTCCTGGGATGGTGTGTGAACTACAGGTGGCGAGGAGATAGATACCTCACAGCAACACTCAGCTGTAGGCAGGTGGCTTAAACTGCACATACTGCCCTGCACTAGGGCTTTGTGCTGGCTGGCTCTGGCTATGGGCTCACTCCACACCTTATTTAAGCCCGCGGAATAATTTCTTAGAGGTCTTCAGAGGTATTTAACTCTCCCTGAGAAGTACCTTTCCCTAACCCTCCTGCACAGGAACTTTGATGAAATTTAGACCATTTTTTTTAAAGTTATTTATAAAAATTGGTTTTCTTTCTGCACATTTCTTTACTGCTCTACCAGACTTCTTGCGCTCCTGAGAAAAAAGACATGATGAATACTTGTGGACAGCCATGGGATTTTTATGCTGGGAGCTCTGCATGGGGACAGCAGGCCAGGGCTGGGTTTGTACTTCTATCACCCACGTAGGTGCTAGCAGCACGGTGTCAGGAGGGGGGATGTCTCAGTAGTGACGAGTGGAGCAGGACTGGCAGCTTAGGCAGGGTGCCTGAGAAGTCTCTAAGAGGAGAGCTGATAAAATGTTCATATCCAAGAGTGTTCCTGCAGACTGTTTGGTTTGTGTAAGTGTATGTTTGGTTTATGTTTGATAAATGGAGCTGTTCTGTCCCACCCTGCTAAAACCCTGTTTCCTCACAAATAGCTTTACTGATACTTTCACCTTCTCCCAAAGCTTTGGCAATAAACAAGAGGATTCACCAGCTGTTACGAGGGCTGCTAGGCCTGCAAGGATTAACATTAAAAAATCATGGAGGTGAGGGTTTAAAAGGAGAGTATTCCTTTGAATGAACCAACGTACCACTCACTGTCCCTAAATCCACCCACCTCATTCCTTAATACGGGTGGCCAAGGGAAACATGCGCTCATCTGCAGCGAGAGCTTCCCAGTGGGAACCCAGGCCTTTTTCCTGCTCCATATCATCTTCTTCAGCAGCAAGCTCTGCTGAGTTCAGGGGCCTCATCCCAGGGCAAATCACTAATTAAAAACAACATCAGTATAGGGAAATCCAGCCCTGTTGCTCCACTCTATTTTACAGTTTATTAACTTAGCTTTGTTTTGTAGTCAAATCTAAGGATTAATTCTTTTTGTTTGTCTTCTATGTTGTGTTGTTGGGGTTGGTTTGGGGTTTTTTTGTCTAAAAATAGAGCATTTATTGAGAAGTCATTGACTGAATGTAGCCTTGTGCTCCCTGTGAGAATCTGCTAACAAGATGAATGCCTGGACTGCTTTGAAATGGACAGATCAATATTACAATAGGAAAGTGAGAAAATGATGTAGGGTTAGGGGTGGCACGCTTGGTTCTGATCTCACACAGAGGGTATTATACCTCTCCTGATTATTAATCAGGTATTACACCCCTGGAGTCAATGCCAGCGCCCTGGGGTAAATCTATTAACACAATCCTGAATCAAACCAAATAATTTTCAGGGTTGTGGAAAAAGAGTAATGATGGTCAAGCGGGACAAAACTGCAAATGAAATAATGTCTGGGTCCATTACAGATTGGTGCAAGAAAAAACCCAACTTCTGCTTGCTCAAGATGGAGATGCTTTGGATTTCTGCTGCAGGGAGGGAAGAGGGCAATGGAATGGATCTGTGCATTTATTCCTGAAATAAGCTGAAGCACAACACCACCACAAGTGCGTGTAATACAACAAAAGCTCCATGGTTCAAAACCTGTAAGTTCTGTTTCAGCAGAAATCCTGCAAACGACTCGTGCTAGAAGGAGCAGGTTTCACAGTCTAGCTAGCCTGAAGAAGTACTTTTGAAGCAGCCTATCTTTGGCCCAAGGAGCTAACTCATATCTGGCAGATTGCCTTGGGCAGCAGCTTCTATTGCCCCTAAATATCTCTCTCCATAACAGCCTTAATTGTTCCTTCCAGAAGGAAAAGGTGGGTGACCTCTCAACATCACCCAGGCCTGCAATTGCTACCAGCCTTTAAGCTTGTCCACTGTGGCACCAGTAACGCGCTCCCTGATGTCCAAAGCACCTGTCCAGTCCCTCCTACTTACCATATGACTTTCTTCTCGCTCCCTTGCGGCAGATTTTTACCTAGCATCACTGCCCTCCCTTGCTTATTATCTTTTTACCCTCTACCATGCAACACACGCTTCAGTGCTGCAGCATCTGGAAGGCTGTCTGTAAAGACAAACCCCTTCCTTCTTTAGACAAGCAACAGCCGTGCCAGAATTAAACTGTTCATTTAAGAGCGATCAAGTTTACACGTGTTGTGTTTTCTTTTATTTTACAAAAGGAAACACATGAGTGAGTGATTAAAGCAGACACTTGGGTCGCTGCAATTCATTGAGATTGCTGTTGTTTGCTTTGATGAGATTCCAGTCCGCAGCAAATTTCCTCCCCACGATTAGCCTGGTGTGGAATACACAATGCTTGCTGCGCTGGAGCAAGACCCGGGGAGAGCGCGGGCAGCATGTTTATGCACTGATGTGCTCCATTATTTATGGCAGTATCATCTCGGTGGGATAGGACAGGTTAACAGAGGGGCTGCAGCTAATCCACACCAGAGATGCTATCGTGGGGGCTTTTTTTTTGCTAGGCATTTCAGGAGGATCCTGAGTGGGGAAACGATGCCAGTCTTAACCCAACTGATCGCCCCTCTGCACCCACAAACAGTCTGTGGCAATTTTTAACACTATTTGATGGCCACAAATTCTCACCAGAGAAAAACTGCAAGGGATTAACTGGGCTAATATGTGGCTGACCACTATGCTCCTCTCCCTCAGTCAGGGCTCTTTGCCTGCTGTCACAGTTTCATAATAATGCAGAGCTTTTGCTGGGGAGGGAAGAGGGACCCAAGGAGAAAGCCAGGTGAATGAGAGGACACATCCCTCCTCTTTATGTCCCTGTAACTGCAGATTTGGGTGGCATCTCTTCCCCATACAAGCAATATTTCCCCCTGCCATTGGCCCGGGGGTTGGAATGAGATGGTCTTTAAGGTCCTTCCAACCCTGACAATTCTAAGATTCTGTGATTGTCTGAGGGCAACAACAGAAACTCACCTCCTGACAAGAGATCAGCACAAGCAGTTATGCTTGCGCTGCAGCATTAGGGATGGACTCAAATCATCTTAAATGCAGCAAGTTCATGACTTGCATGCTTTCTGCCTGTGCCATGGACCACCTACCCAGCTGCTGCTCCAGCTGTGTCTACAGTACATCTGCAGCATCACCTCCACATCACTGTCATGTGCGGGTTAACTGCTCACACATAGCCTGCAAGCACAGTCCCGTGCATGGCTGGAGGGTGCCTGAGCTCGGGCACCTTCCCTGCAATACTCTGTGGGTTAATAAGAAGCCACACAAAGATGTCAGCAGAGTGCCTGGAGGAATATGTGATGTGGCTGGGTGGGCAAGAGAACAGAGCTGGCCATCAGAGCACCCACGGTATCTGTGGGAAGGGCTAAGCACAGGTCTCTGCTGCTGTGCTGGATGGCAACGAGCTTAGACCTACTTTTCTCTGGCCTGTCAAGGTGGTGGTGAGAGCTCAGGCTCATCCATGGGACCAAGTGCCCTCAGCAGCTCCCAGCTGTGTCCCAGTCAAACAGTTCAAGCGAACAGTGTGACCAGTAGCTTTCACAGCCTGGCTTACAGGCTATGAAAAAGGTGCTTAAAGTGGCACTAAACATGCCCAATGCTCCCCTCCTGAGGAAAATGCCCTGCCACATGGTTTGCACTGGCACTTGGGCTGTCCATGGGAAGCAGGAGCAGAAATGCTCTGATGGCATCCCCTCAGCCCACTGTGTGCCAGGGACAATGTCTGATGGGCCTGACAGGGCAGGGGCAGGGGCAGAAATATAGCCCAGCAATAAAGCACCGATCCAGGCCATCCCTGCAAGCTGCTGGATCACCCATCAGAGCAGCACTGGCAGCCTGATCCGAAAGAGAGGGACACTTTCCCAGTTACAGCACTGCGGTCCCGTGGGACTTAAAGCCTGGCAAAAAAGAGACCTCACAGTCTCAGTTGTCTCCTGGCCAGCTGGACTAACCCACTGCCGAATAAGCATCCTAACATTCTGAGCATATTACGGACTTCATTCCTGGGTAGAAGGAGGGAAATTTTGATCTGGCGTCTTGGATAGCACCCCAAGCACCTTCACCCCTTCCTACATCTCCCAGGAGCACTGTCACTGTGTCTTCATTAGTACAGAGGGAAACCTAAGCAGACTGAAGGCAGACGAGGATATCCAAGCCCTGAGTGGGACCTGGTCTGCTCCTAGCAGCACATGGCTGCACTAGCATAGGCTCCCCATTGAGCTACTTGCATTTCTTTCTCTAGAGGTGACACTGGCATGTAGCTGGACCTCTTCCATCTTTTGACCAGATGCCAACATGGAGTCGTGGGTCACTAAAAGCTCTGTCAAGTGGAAGTAGCACCAGCCCTCAGCATCCCAGGAACCCCTGGCTTTCCTGGGAGCACTGGCTATTTGGATCGTGGCAGGGCAGCTTTCTGGCTATCCAGATGGTTGTCTGGAGCCAGGTATGCCCTTCCTTGTGCCCCATACTGAGCAGAGCCTGGCCCCACTGGCCTCATGGGACTGCTTTACTTGCAAGGAGCCCCTGGTTTTGTTGCCCTGGTGAAATGAGCTTGCAGCCCATCCTCATATTTCAAATGCAGGGCACCTCAGAGTAAATATCCTGCTCTGGCAACAGCAATTTGGCCCCACCTGCTCCGGACCGACAGAGCAATCCTTGTGTCCTGAGGGGAGCTTCAGAAGAGCTTTATCCCTGGCAAACAAGACAGCAGAGATAAGGGAGGAAGGCATTCCCTTTGGAAAGCAGATTCATATAGATAACCCCTTGGAGTCAAATGTTGTTCTCTTTATGACAGCATGCAACAGGGAGAAGGCTGTAGGAGGGTGATCCTGTGTTACAGTAACAGTCTTTCCTTTTCCCTCATGTGCCATCTTTGCTCCCTCTGTCACAGCTTGCTCATCACCCCAGCCTGGGGAGCAGCAAGCAGAAGGGTGTCTGCAAACACATGCTGCTTCAGCCATCTTGCATGGGTGGGCACTCTAGAGGGTTGCCACCAAGCCAGCCCACACACAACACCTCAGGTGGCTGAGTGCCCTGCTCCACATTTCCCTGGATTGAAGCCCTGGCATTCAGCTTTCCAGGGCTGCTATCAAGCCAAGGAGGGCAGGACTCACAGTGCCAGGTCTTGCGAAGGTGCCTAGTCCATGTGAGGTGCTGGAGGGAGGGCGGTGGGCTGTCTGACACGTAGAAATGTGAACTGGGAGCCCAGGAGGCTGTATGCTGGGATGCTCTCTGCTCTCCTTGGTATAACTCAGCAAACATCCTCAGGGGACAGGGTCAGGGGAAGGAGCACCCTTTGCAGTCTACATTTAGTTTCAGTTCCTTCAGAGAGCAATGGGAGAGACAGGCTGGACTAAGTGCAGCCTGGTGTTTATGGCTCAGGCACGAGGAAAAAGGCCAGCATTGAAAAGACCCCCTCAAAAAATAAAAACAACCATTGCAGGATTTTGGATCTGCTCATCTCCTGAAGCAATGTGCTCACAAGTCCTGGCCTTCAGAAAACTGTACTGGGTTCTCCTGTCATCTTGAATATAATAAGGAAGGCAAAAAAAAAAAAGGAAACCATAAAACTGTCAGTCATTCTCACTCTTAGATCTAGCATTTAATTTATTTGGCTTTTTTTTCCCTATCTTTGTAATTACAATATTGTACAAAGTGTAAGATAACATTCAATCACTGTAAAATAAGATTTAATTATGTCATGATGAGATTCATTAGTTAATATTTGTATAGCACAGTGAACATGTAAAGTAGTTAGCAAGTGCTAAGCATTAATCTTGCTGTTTCAGAAAACAAGGGAATTCGCTTTTGGGGAGGAGAAAAAGCACATTGAATATATGCATTTGGGGTGGATCTTCAGCTGGAATAAAGCAGTGCTAGCTCTTTAGCTGGGCCACCCTTGTACCTTTGGCAGGAGCCTCACACTCCTCTCGGACCATAGTGATATCCTCAAGGCCCTCAGTGATGAGGCTCTGATGGAGCCACTACAGAGCAGGACCTTTTCCCTACCATAACGGTCTGTTGTACTATTTAGTATGTCTGGTGTTGGGATGTCTTAGCCTCTGAGTCTTCCAGCTTCCAGGATTTCCAAGGCTCCAAAGATATCATGTGAATATATGGTCTCAGCCTCTAACCTGATTCTTGCAGTAGCTGGCATTTCATTTTCTCTCTAGAGGTCTAGGGCATCACAATTCTACTTTGGGTGGCCAGACTCAGGAATACACGCCCTCAGCTCTGCAAGTCTTTCACTAGCTCTGCAAGTCTTTCACTAGCTCTGCTCACCCTGTGGCATATTTGTCAAGATGGGGCACTTTTCCATAGAGCAAAGGAAAGACAGGACGTCTGAGAGTTTATGGTCTTTCTTTGTCCCCTGAAGTTGTTCCCCACTTAGGGCCGTTGCTGCTCTGCTGGTAGCAGCTATCACTTTTTCTCTGACTACAACACCATATAAAATAAAATCAACACTAGGGACGTACTGCAGGTCACCAGTTCTGGTGCACCAGCAACCTTCTTTCGAGGCAATCTGAGACATACAGAGTGGGAAATACAAGAGGTATTTTGCCATCATGAACCAGACCATCACAGCCCCAGGAGCAGTATCTTACAACGTGCAAAGGAAGTGGTAGGTCTGGTACCTGACACTTCAGTTTCAACAGAGGCTCCGTGGAGAAGCACAGAAGCTGGTTTGGAGATGATGTGTTTCTTTAGTGTTCCCTACAGCATTTCCCTTAGGCTGCTACGTGTGGCCCCTAAGAAGCAGTGAATGTGTTCTAAGATCCACCAAGGACCATGCTATGAAAATGTACGGGGCATGGGGAAAAGACATTTTTGGGAAAGGGTATATTAATGTGTAATAGTGAATGTCTCCTAATGTGTACAATGAAGGGAATACCCTGAGGTTGCACAGCTTTGATTTACAGGAGCGTGTAGAAAAAAGCTCTAGTCCAAAATGCTACATGTCCATGCCACTATTGTCTGGCTGGCTGCATCCCAAGTCGTCACCTCTCTGTTGTATGAAATAGCACAATTCATTTCCTCTGAGGAGTGGCCCAGAGTCTGCAGCCTCCTAAAACTGGCTGTCCTGACCTCCTGGCTTAGCTTCAGTGCCTGGGAGGCTGGGACATCACAGTGACAGGACCGGCCAGTCCCCTGAGAGGCTCTCTCACAAGAGCTACCCAAAAACCAGCAACCCTTAAGGCAAAGAAAAAAGCAGTGGGGTTGTCCCTGTCTGCCACAGGGGAACCTGGTAAGCTCCTACTTATATGAAGTCTTCCTAAGGTTTATATGACTGAGTCTGCATAGTTTGTCCCCTTAACCCACAGTTCTTCCTTCCAGCTCCGAGAAGAGTGCTATTAAAAGGCATTCACTTATTTCCATCACCCCCACCTTCTCTCAAGCGTGCAATGAGGTGCTCTTGTCAGAAAGTCAGTGTATAACCCTCAGTGCCCAGTCCTCCATCCTAGCTGAGTTGCACGGGGGGGGATTTACAGAGCTATCCCACTGCAGCATCCATACCTGTGTACACCAAGATGTGCCACAGTTCTCCAAATCAATCCCCCACCCTTTCAAGATTCACTTATGCTCCCCTTAGGTACAAGCTCATCATGCTCAGGAGGACTAAAAAGGCAGCAAAGAGAAGCGGTGGGTACGGTGAGTGCCACGCGGCCACCGCAGAGCACAGACATGCAGCAGCCCTGTGAACCCCACTAGGTAAGGCAGCTAATGAGCAAGACTGCACCAAACTATTTATTGTTGCTGGAGTGTTTTAATTAAGTGGGAACTACTGGGAGAGTAAATACAGAAGTAAAGCAGCAGTTTCTCATGCAGGAACACCTCCCTCCACTGGTAAACCTTCCCTCGCTAGCTGCAGAGACACTCAGGCTGCAACCTGGAGGAAGGAAATTTCACGTCACACAGGTTTAACAGCACTCTCCGGTGTCTGAGTGGGGAGTAGCCAAGCTGTCCCATGGCCTGTGAGTCCCTGTCTCTACGTGTGACAAGCCTCCATCACTCACCCGGGACAGGTAGGCTACGGTCGCAGTGCTCAGCATCCCCGTTGCGATCACTCTTCCTCACGCCACTGAAGGCAGCGTGCACCCCCAGGGCACCCCCTTCATCTCAGCACGGCTGAGGTGTCAGGCTGGCACCACACCTCTGCAGCTCTTCCTATAGCTGCACCAGCTCTTCTTCAGCCCAGACTGTCTCATCATTGGACAAAAGCTCATTTCCCCCAGAAATTTCAGGCTGCAGCAAAATAGGGCATAAGGAGGTAGCAGGAGACCAGGCCAGGACTGGCACAGGTCCCTAAAGCCAAGGGGGTTGGGTTGGTTGGTTCTATATTTTTTGGAGGCACTCGAATGAACATCCATAATTTTCATAACTGCTGAAGTCAGGAGGAACTCCGTGGTTGCCAAAGTTTCTCGGTATCAGCTTCCTTATTATGAGACTGCCTCAAGGAGGTGTTTACTGACCTCGATTTGTTGCAATTTCTCTGTTTATTTAAATCAACAGCAAGTCGTAAAATAATGCACCAGCAAAATGACGGTGTGCCTTCTGCAAAGGGGCCTTCCATGAACAGACCGAGTGTGAGTCTGGGCTGCAAGCACAGATGTTCCTAACGGGAAAACAAGCCAGGAACCCAGGACTTTCTCCTCTCTTACTTAGCTTGCCATCTCCTGAGCTTGTTCAGCCAACACTTCCACCTAGTGGCCTGCTCCATTCACGCTGGGATGATGGATGTCCTTGGGTGTAACAGGGGATAAAGACCTTTCTGCAGAGGAATAATGATCATCTTATGGAATACCCAGATTATTTCCCAGTGGCGGGGGGGTCTGGATTGTGTCGGGCCAGTTAAGCTCTGCTCTCCGAGGCGCAGAGCTGATGATCGTGTATCACTGTGCAGCTGCATAGGACTAGCACGCACACGCTGAAATAATCAGAGGTAAATTACTTCGGAGACAACGCTCGGTTGCATGTAAATGATTACTTTGGGTAGTCATTTGGAATAGATGAGTTTTGCAAAGCAAGTTTAAACAATCCCAGCAGGGGATTCTGTTCTCCTTAAGGGGACAAACCGCACTGCCAAACAGCCGGGGCGGAGGAGCGCTGCTCCCGCTTCGCTCCCGCTTCGCTCCTGGCCTGTGGGCTTTCTGGGATCAATTCCTTAAGCTTTTTGGCTCCTTTCCCCTACCTGAACCATGCAGATTATATTTCAGGGGGAGCCTGTGAGCAAACTAGCATGTTACTGGTTTGGATTATTATTTATACCAGCACAGATTTTCCTTAAGGATAATCTTTGTGCTTGCTCTCTGATGCCTCACCTGATGCTCGGCGTTACAGGGGCTGCAGGCGATAGTGAGAGCGAAGGCTGCCATCAGGTGTGCTCTCTCTCAGGGCATATCTGAGCATGTCTGAGACCACAGCTAAGAGACATTGATTTTTTACCTTAAGAGCCAGGGATTTATTTTTATGACAGCACTGGAACATTGCCTTAGAGACTGATGACAGCCAGCATCACCTGAAAAATGGCTAGAAAACCCCCACAATGCGGTTACATCTGTTTCCCAGACTCTCTCCAAATCAGCATCAATGCTCCCTATGTTACTATATGTATTTCAACAGCAGTTAAGTCCCTCCATGTGACACCAATCCCCTGGATCACTGTCTCCTCTGCAGAGTAAGAAGCAAGAACATTAAAGCCTCAAAAGAAAGCATGCATCAGGGCAATACATCTTGTTCTGCACCGCAGGTAGACGGTGAGGCAGCAGTGGTGACAACGGACACCTATGGCACAGTCAAGAACAGAAGTGAGGCTCCTGAAGTCCCTATGCAATACCTTATTTGTTAGGTTATTTTTTCTCCTTCAAACATCTTGCTGTGGGATAAAGCCTCCAGGCAGCTACAAGACAAAGTTTTACTGTCATTATTTCTTTCAGGGCAGAACAGCTCTACTTAATACATTTTTAAAGACTGTATTCATCTAGGAAGATGAATAATTAAGAGAAGAAAACACTATTATTATGGAAATTAAGACACCTCTGGGTCCGTGAGAACATTGCATTTCCTGAAGACTTACTGGCATCACTTCCAGCTCCTGGACAAACAGCGTAGAGAGCAAGAGATGTCTGTACCCCAGAGGAACCACTCTGCTTAGTCCAGGTTACTGCACAGAGCTGATGCTCTGTAATTAAAGACAAGTGGTCAAAGAATTTTTCACAATTTTTCCAGTTTTCTTTTTTGTTTGCATTAAGGCAGCGAGAAATTGTTCCTCCCTTCTTGCCCTGTCATCACCAAGTCACTAAAGTGGTGCTGACTGTGATGGACCAGCAGGAATCACACCTGAGGCAGCAAGACCTGCCAGGGCTCTGCACTACCTCAACAGGCAGCGGTGCATTGCCAGCCGTGGGGGTGGAAGTGAATATCCTACTGGACTTCATCTTTCCAAGTGTTAAATGGCCTGTGCTGGACTGGAAAGCCAAGAGGGCTGGCTCTTGTCTGGGCATTTTTCAAGAACCACTGGTACAGTTAGGGCCACACAGAGTCACGCACGCAGGAACCGCAGCGTATGTGAATGTTTCTCCAACAGGAGTTAATCCTGGCCCGAGGGAGTCCCTGCCCTAAAACTGCCACGGGCAAGATGGGCCCTGTTCTTCTGGAGATGCCTGTGCTGCAGGCACCACCGTGGACACCAGTAGCTGTGTGGCTTTGGCAGCGTGCACACTCCCTGGCACCTGTCTGGAGCGCACTTTGAGCTGACTTCACTTTCATCAAGGGCCAAAGTAGTCCCTGGACATTCTGGGGATGTGCTAGTGACAGAAAAAGGCTGTTGTTGCTTTGATGTCCATAAGTGGAGGCTAAATACAGGGAATGGAGAAATGCCATAAGAGGAAATGGCTTGCTTTGAATTTGTGAAAATCAGCTCATTTTCTTTTGACTGAGCAGTACTCATCTAATCTGAGAAGAAGGAAGCTGGTCCTTCTCCCAGTGAAAAATCACCAATGAGCCAGCACCCTGCTGCCCGCAGGAACCGTGGGCACCAACACCACTACTTCTTCTTCCTCTTTTCTTTTTTCTTTTCTTTTCTTTTCTTTTCTTTTCTTTTCTTTTCTTTTCTTTTCTTTTCTTTTCTTTTCTT
>JANHGN010004224.1:57984-71796 GCA_024605025.1 Megaceryle maxima | reverse complement strand
TTCTTCCTAGTTTGGTTAAATATATGGACTATGGATGACAAACCCACCTACAGTATTGGTCTTGAGTTTAATTCCTTTTGGGGAAGTAAAATGAAGTAACATTCTTGGAAAAGGGGAATTATTAAAAAAAAAAACCCATATGTTCAGAATGTTATTCCAGAAAATAGGAAACAGAGAAGTCAGTAGAAATTCTGCACACACTCATGTTTTAAAGCTATATCTCTAATTTTCTTATGGTCTTTAAAAGTATGCTCATTGACTAGCTGCAAGTTGTGTAAATATGTAGGATTGATTCAAGCTCCAAGCATCAGAGTTTGCCACAAAGTGTTAAGAAATACATAAAGACAGTTACAAATTGCAAATTAAGAGTAAAGGAACCACTTTTGTAAGGTAAAGCAACAACATCTTTAATGTTTTCAAGGAGTAGTTTTAAATAATGTAGTTTGCTTTTTCCAACTGTATGCTCTAATATGTAATACCTCTCACTGCGCTCTATGCTGCTATGCTGCACGCTGTACCTCTATGCCTGAGTGCGTCTGATGGTATCACTGCTCCTACTACTACTCTTAGTACTTCATATTCATGTTAGGGAGCTACACTACAACACTGCTAGATTTACCAGTACTACAGATACATAACCACATCATGGCACTGTTTATATGACCATTTACATCTGACACAGAAAGAAAAAATGTTTACTGTGGGCAGCATGATGTAGCCCTTCTCACCCTCTCTACCCAGATAGTGCCATTCAAGTTCTGTGCTCCAGTCAGACAGTCTCTGTAGGCAAAGCTAAGAACTATAATTATACCAAGATACGTCATGCTAAAAAGTAGACAAGCTTTTGATTGCACAGATATGAAATAGAAGCAGCAGACCCCAAAGTTATGTTCAAGACAAGAAAAAATACATAGGGTTTAATTAGTTTCATGTAAGTACAAGAAGTGAGAGAGACACAATAAAGTTGTTTCTCAAGAGGAAAACAAAAAAGAAAAGCTGTTCGCTGCTTTTGGATTATGGAAAGCTAAGTCATGGTCAGAGGGGTTGTAATATAACACAAAAGCAGTATTTCCATTGAATAGCAAAGTTATGAATTTTGGTTCTCAGTCTCATTTTTGGAAGATGTTAATTTTTTGATGATCTAGATTAGAATAGATATAGATAAGTACTTTATAAAAGACATTCCCCCACTTGTGAATGCAAACTTTGAATAACATGCAGACATATAATAGGAAAAAAAATAATTGTGAGGCAAAAACCTGTTCATAAGGAAAAGATAGAGACTGCAGTCATGAAAGCATAAAGCAGAGAAAAAACAGACAAATACTCAAACTGTGTACAAAGTAATGTTTTATACTGCAGAATGTGTTTAAAAATCAAAGGAACATATATATATGCATAGGCAATTCAGACAAGAAAAAAATTATGGCTTTACTAATAATTTAATATATTGTAAGACTGATACATATTTTTATAGTATGTAAAATACATATTGTTTTAAGTCATATTAAATAAAAACCTTTTCTTACACATGAATTTACTGAAAAACTTCAAGATATGCTTAAAATTCACTCCACAACAGCTCTTCCTTTTTCACTGAGGGCTCTGCTTATCCACTGGGACACAAAGGAAGCCTCAAAAAGGGCTGTTTGGGAGCAAGGGTAGTAAGCAGGAATGAAAAGGTAGTTTTTGTGTATAAAGAAGTATTTCTTCTGGAAAACAGTACAGAAATTAAAAGGGTAAAGATACTGTCAGTTTCTTCTGGACCTCAGACATCAAAATTACAAGGCTGAATTGCAAGGTGTTGTGAAAACATACAGTTTTTACATTCTTTCCTTAGTACTTATTGCCATTCAGAAATTCTTCGTCCTTTCTGTTTGAGTTGTTACTTTGGTGTTTTTTGGTTGTGTGTTTGTTTTGTTGGTTTGGTTTGGTTTTGTTTTGTTTTGTTTTTTAATTTGTTTTTTATTCTTATGCTTCCTGAAGGAATCAAAAATTAGGTTAAAAGAATAATTTTTAAAAATTGCATTTTCCACTGGGAAATTATTCTAATGGTTGTTACCTCTCATTCGTTATAGTGGGATACTTATCTAAGACTTATCTTACAAGATTACACCATCAGGAAAAGAGAGGAAAAAGCAAGAGACACTAGTTAGATCTCCTAGGAGATATATGTAGAAGCCAAGTCAGAGCCTGAATCAAACAAATATAAACTTTTTTTTCCCTCTCATAAAAACTAATTGACATGCATAGCTTAATGTCTGTGTAAAAAGCAGAGGTTCATCGACCCATTAGTTCTTCAGCCTTTCGTGTTCTTCAGGCTATGATGAATGATTGTCCATGTAAATAATGCACTGTGTTCACTTTCAACTGCATTATGGTCTCTGGACATCTTGCTAATATGCAGGAAGCAATAGTGACTTTTCAATATTTAAATAATAATCTGTTAAAACAATCAGAGAAAATTTTCCTACTGTCATTTTCAATGAGACTGAGGGAAGCTATCAGTACTTATTGGCCAACAATCTCATATTAATGTGTTAGTAGGAGAAAAAATGTTGGTTGCAATCTCATTTAGAAGTGAATTAAATGATGAATTGTGGTTTTGGACGCTCATCTGAATGTACTAGTATTGTAGACTGAAAAGTGTTTTATTTATTTGGTTCAAATTGTGTTATGATTAATTATTTGCTAATGTTTTCAGTTCAAATACTCTCAACAGAAGGATAACATAGAGAAAAAAAAATCTCTGATAGGTTTAGAATAAAAACTGTAAGCCAATAAAATGCATCCAGAAGATTTTAAGCTCTCTGGCACCCATACATGGGCAATGCAGGCTTGCCAACAGCTGATAATCATATAATAGAGATTTTGCATTCGATTGCATTGTCTTCATTTAACAGGGGTAATTTTTGAGTTTGCTCACCTGAAAGACTGTCTCTGTGATTCCAATGGCAACAAGGGCCACAAAACTCACAGGGGGAAATCTTCAGGGCTTAGTTTCTGCTACAAGGTCTCTTCTCTGACTGTCCACTGCTTTTGCAAAATCATTGAGACTGAAAGAGGTCAGAACTATTTCAAAAACACAGTAGCAGTAAGATATTTAAGTATTATCTCTAGGAAGATTATGATATTAAATGTGAACCTAAACCCCATAGTTAACATCTCTGACTGTTGGGGTGGAGTGGATATGGGGCAACCTTTGTGTGGCAGGTGCCTCCATTGTGACACTTGGTAAACAGCTAAATGCTGGTTTCTCCTGCCTCCTTCCCTCCCTCCCTTTACTGGGACAAGGGGAGAAAGTGGGATGAGAAAGCTCGTGGGTCCAGATGAAGACATGGAAATTGCTTAAAAGTTATTGTGATGAGCAAAACAGACAAGACTTGGAGAAAATTAATTTTATTGCCAAGTAAAATAGATTTGGATAGTGAGAAAGAAAGAGAAACATTAAAGGAAGACCTTTCTCCCCTCTTTCCCAGATCATCTTCACTGCTTCACTCCCCACTCCTCACCCCCTTGACCCAAACGTTGAAGGAATGGATGGGACAGGCTACTTTCAGTACATAGAGGTTTCTCTCTGCTGCTGCTCCTCTCTCACACTTTCCTCCTGTTCCAGTATTTGCTCTCCACAGCCTGCAGTTCCTCCAGGAAAACCAAGATGCTGAAGCATGAAGTTCTTCAATGGCAGCCTCTGTCTTCTCATCACAGAGGCCACCCCTGCCACCCCCACTGCCAGAATCTGAGCAGGGATACTCAATATACTGATATAAGTCAAATGGTCCAGTCAACACGTTCTTACCTGCCATGTGTCAATTTGCCACTTGTACAAGAACTTTGGACAAAAATCAGGGAAGCTTTAAAAAATCAGTAAAAGGAGTAGCTCCAGTGAAATGAGTAGTCTTCTCAGGCTTATCTGTATTGGATCCTATGGTCCTCATGAAGGCTTTTCAGTTAATAACACTGAATTCTATTTCAGGGTATTTAAAAAAAAAAAAAGAAGTAGTTCTTAAACCAAATTAAATAGAAAGTTAAAACCAGTATTGTGTCATGTTCTAAGATTTGGAATCACTTTTGTTCTCTGTTTTTCACAGATAAAAGACGACATTTTGTAAGAAAGGTGCAAGGAAAATACTAGCAGGAGATCTCATTAAGTAAAAGGGAGGCAAATAGAAAGTGATCTGAATAAAAATACATAGTTAAGTTCCAATGGAAAATAGAAATACCACATACAGATAAAGTAATGAATAAATATGACTTATCTGACTGTTTCTTGTCGTATCTCCACTTGTTTGATAATTCCCACAGGTCTATTTTTATAGCATAGACACGATAATACGCTTTCACAGAAGGAAGGGAATATTGTCTTTCTAGGTCTTTTTGGAACAAAACTGGGTGGTTTTTTTTTTTTTTTTTTTTTTGGTGTCTGTTCATTTAGAGGAAAACCAGAATTCAATAATGTTTATTCTGTCATTAAGCTGAATAGAAAAATGTTCATCTAATGTTCCAAGGTAATTTAAAAGAGAATATGCCAATATCTGGGGAGAGTTTGTGCATGTTGCTTTTTCAGGGCCATAGAAGGGAAAAGACTGGATGCTTTCCTGCCATAAGGATATGAATACTTCTCTTTTGGACTACTGCAAGTCCAAAGAGACACCACCGATTCTGATAAAGTTACTCCAAATTAACAGCATGTGTGTGACTCTAAGTAGAAGCTGATTCTCTGGAATGGAAATCAAGGTGGGCAACATCTACTTCTCTCCATCTACCCATTCAGTCACACCATCACAGAAGGCTATCAGATTAGTGAAACATGACTTCCCTTTAGTAAATCCATGCTGGATACTCTTGATAACCTTCTTTTCTTACATGTGCTGAATATGATCTCTAGAATGAGCTGCTCCATTACCTTTCCAAGGGTGGAGGTGAGGCTGACTGATCTGTATTTCATGGGTCTTCCTTCTTGCCCTCTTTGAAGACTGGAGTGACTCTGGCTTTCCTCCAGTCTTCAGACACCTCACTTGTTCTCCATGACCTTTCATAAATGATGAAGCGTGGCAGAGCAACAATATCATCCGGCTCTTTCAGCACTCGTGGGTGGATCCCATTGGAGCTCATAGATTTGTGAGCATTCAATTTACCTAAATGATCTCTAACCCAATCCTCATTGACTAGTGGAGAGTTTTTCTCCCTCAGCCTTTCTCTGTTACCTCCAGGGACTAGGATTCCTGAGGACTGGTCTTAGTCGTAAAGACTGAGGCAAAGGTGGCATTCAGTAACTCTGCCTTCTCTTCATCCTCCATCACCAGGGCTCCCATTCATCCGTGGGCCTATATTTTCCCTAGTATTTCCTTTGCTACTGATGTATTTGAACAAGCCTTTACATTATCTGCCCAATTTAATTCCAAAGAGCATCTTGGCCTCCCTTGTTGCATCCTTACATGCCCTGACATCATGCCTATATTCAACCCAAGTGACCAGTCTGTTTTTACCAAACTGCTACAAAGGAATACAAGTCTACTGTCTGTAATGCATATTTGCTGTTAAATGCAGTAGTAAGCAGATGCTTCCATCAGTACTACAGTACGTGTATTCAGTTCTTCACAATTCAGTTATATCAACAAGAACAGTTTGAATTAATTTCATTCAACTTTTTGATGAGTGCAGTGCAGTTAATATGTAAATTAAATAGGAATATTTTCTACAATAAGGAGCAGTTTAATGTGTCTTGTTATAAACAGGGTGGGGTTTTTTTATACACAGTGGGTATATTGATAATACATATGTTGTCATATATTCATCACAAGTTTTATAATTTTTTTTTTTATAAAGACAGAAGAAGGATATGTAAGTTTTTCTCTTTAGCTTTACTTTCCCAAGAGTGGACAATATTGCATATAAACTCTGAACCACATTGTGGGGACTGGGTTTGCAAAAGGTCAGGCAGATTCATTTCTATGTAATAAAGAAAAACAAACCAAGTAGCACTAACTCCAGATCACCTTACCAGTCAAAGAATTCTCAAGTTCAGCAGCAATTAGTATTTAAAGCAGTAATTATTATAAGTGATAATTACAATGTATCCATTATATCTTGTGCAGGATATTTTGTGAATTTAAAAATGGCTTTTTCTGTAGCTCAGCATTAATTAAGCATTAGTTATGAACACTTAGTGAGATACATGACTGTCATCTTGTCAAGTTTTAAAAAACAGACACTAGGTTTCATAGTGGATCAAAACCACACAATAACAGCCACAATAACAAATAACCCAAAGATAAAATGAAGAATAATGTAGAGGCTTATTTGTGTAATGCACATTTCATTTTCTACCAACTCTGTTTCAAGAATCAGCATCTATTCTGCAATTCAGAACTCTTACTTCCAAGTACATTATGCTCTTCCCTTGTTAAACAAGTGCCATTTGCTGAAATATGATAGAGTAACCTGGCCTGTGGTAAGCTATATTTTTAGGAAGACCAAATGAACACTGACATGTGTAAGTCCGCACTCTCTAATTGTTAATCATACAATGGTCATGTGACATCAAGGAGACAAGTATCTGACTTATCCAAAAATGATTCCCTGGTATCATTCTGAAATGTTGTCTGAGGAGTTTTTAAGCTAAGCACATGACACTTGTTTTAGAAACTGTTTTACTTGTCAACCTATGTAACACTGTCTTAGAAAGTACGTTCTCTTTTTCTCTTTATCTGTTTATGTCTGAAAAAAAATCAGCAAAAATAATTCTGTCATCACTGAAGAGCACAGAACAGGTTCATACTTCAGCTGCTATCTCCATTAGTTATGTACCCAAGATCTATAAATACATATAGATCAACAGCATTTTGACTTACTGATATCTTTGTATGCTACCATTATTTACAGAAATATCACTATTCTGTGGCAGGAAGTTAAGCATAATAGTCTTTAGGGGCATGAAAAGATTGGTCTTTTAAAATATCTAAACTACATGAAAGGAAATTCAGCAGTGGTATAGAAATAATTATCTGATGCTAGAGACTAAAGCAAAATTACAATTGATATGAGAAGACTGTAGCATCTCCCACATTGAGGGTCTTTAAGAGGAAGCTTAAAAATCATTCTCAATAATTGTTGCTTTGGCTAATCCTGCCTTGAGCAGAGTTATAGATTTGGTGGGTCTTGCAGAGATTTGATGGTAAGAAAGTATTCAATTTATCCTGTACTAAACTTTTTTTTTAAGATCTCTATCTTTCTGATCTTTGAGCACTGTAACAATGCCTTAAACAGAAGTCCTTACAGTCTTTCTTCATGTAAATTCTATAGTTAACACATAGCTGCTATCATCATGAATCAAAATTGTAAAAGTCAATAGTTTTTCCAGCTGGTTGTTTGGGAAAGAAATTGAACAAAGGAGTATGCAAGGATGAGAGGGAGTAATCAGTACTATGACTCTGTAGAACAGTTGGATTGACACACAGATGATTGCATGCAAAAGACATCTGTTGTATATTCACTTTAATTTGATTTGATACCCTGTAGAAAAAAGCTGAAGTATACAAATGGATTAACTAATACATTTTTTCACTTTAATCCTTTGATGTAATGACCAAAATGTCTGGTAAGAACCATTGATTGGCTTCCAGCTGTGATAAAATGCTGCAAATGCAGTTGTGAAGGACAATAATGCTAAAACTGCTTCATGACAGCTCTGATTTATTGAATTAATGATATGAATCTAGCAACAAAGACTCATGAGGAGAATACAAAGTACAAATTCCAGTTAAGATAACTGATTTTCAAAGTCAATCTTCTAAGATAAGAGAAAATACAAAAATAAAACAAAAACCAGACCTCATTCCTGACTGTGAGGCTGTGGAATTGTCCTATTTTTAATTCTTTGAAAAAGCTGCATAGCAGCATGTCTTCTGACTATTGTCATAGTATATTTTTGTGGTTAGCATTTTTCATTCCAGTTAACAAAACAAAACCAACAGTTTTTACAGTTCTGAAAGGAGAATGTGCGAAAGCATGTCAAAGCCTTCTCTGGTGTACCTGTTTCCTGTAGGTTTTTTATCTTGCTACTCAGGTCTGTGGGACTGAATGGAACTCTTCAGCACCTGTACCTCCCCTAAATAACACAGATTTCTTGTGGAAAAATAAAATGAATAGCAGATATTAGTTGTTCGGTTTGGTGGGGGATTTTTTGTTTGTTTTGGTTTTTGTTTGTTTTGTTGGTTTGGTTTGGGTTTTTTTCCTTTTTTTTCCCTCTTTGTTTTATTTGTGGTTTCATTTGGTTGGTTGGTTGGTTTGGTTTGTTTTGTTTGTTTAAAAAAACCGCACAATGGTCACAAAAAGGTACAAGTATGGTAAAATTGTCTTCAGAGCAGTAGCATCCATAGAGGGATTTTCATATCATTGTCCTGGAATGGAGTGGTTATTTATGTAAAACATAGCATTGTGTACTGTCAGCTACCATGGTGAGAAAATCTTACAGAAATGTATTTCCATAAACATGATGAGTTTCTTTTACAATTCATTGACCACCACTGCATTTTCCAATATTTATTATTATTATTATTATAGTTATGTTTTGTTTTTGTTACAAAAACACCTCATGAAAAATAGTTTCCTCTAATAAAAGTTAGCATTTTTGTTAATAACAGTGATAAAGAAACAAACCAAAACCATAATTCTAGGAAAAAACCCTCTGATATGGCAAGGCTATTTGACACTTTCATTTGGTTCGACGGTTTTAAATTATCCAGGCTGTCTAAATCTAGATAGTGAGAACTAGCTTGCCAATTGACAGCAGTGGTAGCTGAAACAACTGGAGAATTTTCACATGAAACTGAACCATCAGACAGTCCAAATGTTGGTGATCCTTGGGTGATATGTGATCACTTTCCACTTTCTGTATCTGCCAGTGGACAAAACAGCAAATTCCAGGTGATGCTTTTCAAGGATCTTGAGTGCATTTCTGATGTTGCTGGGTAGTAATACAGACAGAGGTGTTAGTGATTTTTCATTTCTCATCTACTAGTCATCTGTGGTATCCTTTGCAGCTGAAGTTAAGAGGACGATAAACCTTAGGGAGGAGGTTTGGAAGCAGTAACTTTGACATTACTAGCTACAGAAAAGAACTTCTCATTATCTCTGGTTCTATCTCTTTTAGCTCTGCCATGTGAACACAAAATGTGTGGGTATTTAGCAGGTGTGGAGGCTAGCAAGGACCTTCTGTTACACCTCACACACACAAAAAGCCTGATGGTCTTTTCAGCAAAGCACCACTTCCTGTTTTTTCATGTCATGCTTGCAGATTTTCAGCTGCTAAATGAGACAAGAGCCAGAAAGCAATTATAGGAGCATGAGGATGAACTTCTATACATATGAAAGAAAGAAGGTAATATTTTATTTTCTGTCTCATTTCACTTGACAGATTGAGGTAAATGCTAGCTGTCTGCTTTTCAGTAATTGAAATATTACACAGAACACAAATCTATATAAAGGAAAAGGATGAGAATTTCTGGTCTAAACTACAATGCTTCATTCTACATGCTTCCCTTTTTTTTTTTTTTTTAATGTTAGCTTCTTCTTTCTAATGCCTAATAATTCTGTATAAGTAATTATATACTAGTAAGTACATGGTCCAAGTATGTGATCAATTAGTGCATTGGACTAATTTGCAAATCTGCACAAGAAATAAAAATGAGGACCATTAATATTATTTAGGGGAAATGCATATTTTCTATTGGCAGATGATTTTTATTTTCACCATCTCTACCACTTAATAGTATTTATTGTCATCTCAAATAAATGTTTTGTCATATATAACTATGCTGTGAGTATCAAATAGTAATTGTAAATTAAAAATAATTTTAGAACATGAGAAAGGAATTTTTGAAGTCATAAATAAGTATCTCATATCACTTCTCACTGAGATACAAGCTGGAACTATTGTGAAGAATTTGAGTACCATAACAGATCTATCTCAGAGTAGCAAGAGACACTTCTTTCCCCCCCATTTCTCCCCCCTTCCTCCCCTTTTCCCCTTTCCTTCCCTTCGCTCTGTTCCTTCCTTCTTCCCTTCCCTCCTTTTGGGACAAAAGTGAAGAAGAATGTATTGCACCAGGCATTATGTAAAATGTTAAAGTGAAATACTGCTTTTAACAAGGAAAGTTTATAACAAACTATGCAACTTTTTTGGCAATGGTGGAGAAATAGACCCTTCAAAATTCTACTGTGTTCTGTCAAATGCAACCTAATGCTACTGTATGGAAACACACATGGAGTTTGTCATCCTTATATTACAGAACAAATGCCAAAATTCTACTCAGAGTATGACTGGAAGAGATTGGCATTTAAAGCATGGTCCAGTCAGCTTGTATTGTATTTACATGGATACAGAGTCATTTCAGTGGCTCCAAATTAGACCTCAGTGTAAAAACTTGGGATGGTTATCTCAATAAAGACAGAAAGGCTTATAAATACTTTAAAATAACTTTTGAAAAAAACTCCGAGGTGCTACAAACTAAAATGTTTTCCCATAGTAACAGATTTTTGTTGTTTAAGAATTTTATTCATATAAGAGATAACAGTTATCTCTGACTTGCACTAATATTTATCTAGACCTAAGTCAAATTTAGGTTTCTGTCTGTAGCTTTGTCTGCCTTATATGACGTGTCAGTAGCTATCAGCATTATTTACCTTAACAACTACTGCCAAATACCCTTCAACTACTTAGAAGCTAAAAACCAAACAACAACAAAATCCAAAACTCTTTGAAAGCATTTCCTTTTATATGTGTACCTGAGCATTCAGCTTTTCTTCTTGAAACTCCAGCCTATTAATCAAAAGAATACACTGAAATACATCCTGCAGATTTTTGTGTAGCCAAAACCAGCATATTCCATCATTCTCCACCCTTGGCTGTGCTGTACACTTTTTTCTTTGATCCGTGGGGTAGCAGGACTCTATCTCCAGGGCAATAATGGAAGTAAGAGATTTTCAATTTTATTTGCCAAAATCAGAGATTTCATCCTATATTTATGGAACTGGCAACCTGTTTTGCAAACAGTAAGTAAAGAGTTGGTTATGTGATCTTCAGTTCACTATTGTTTCAAACTAAAACGAAGATTTTTTAACAATATTTTAGAAGGCAGAATACAAACAAAATGAAAGAAGTGAACTAGTGTGCTGGTGTCCCTGTTGACAGGTTTTGGGTGGCAAATGTCTCACAAAATAAGTTTTTTACAAAAATCTTAGCTTGGATGAATTTATCATGAAACACAGAGAGCTATGACAGCCACTTTAAGTTATTTCCAAAGTCACATGCTTGCAGAAGATTTATTTTTCATTCAAAATATTTCTGAATGTGAATGTATTTAAGCAACCATGCTTGCAAAGTTCTATTTAACAAAACTAGAGAAATGAATCTTAAGATTTCAAGGTTTAATTTAAAAAAAATCTTTTTTTTGACAAGATAAGAAAATTAATGTTTTTAGATACTTTGAGTTACTATATAAGACCCAGGAATTATGCAGATCATCAACTATTACAGTCATTTTATCATATCTGTCTCCCAGAAAAGAGATGTACTTAGCCAGTATATTTTTTTCAATAACAACCATTCCTTCCCCTTTGCCCACTCTCATCCTGAAGCCATCATGGAGCCAGAATTACAATCCTTGAACAAATGGATTCACTATTTCTAAGTGATATTGTTTGGTCTTCCAAAAGGATATTTCTGATGTATTTCAGATAAAAATATTTTATAGAATAAGGCAGAAATTGATGGATTTCTTATACAAGAGAAATAGTGCAGAAGATGGAAACTGAAATTATGGCTTCATTACTGTACATGCCAAAATATAATAATCTTTGATTGATCTAAGATTTTATCACAAGTTCATCATATAGACAGCTTGAAAATTAGTTGAAAAAGATAATTTCATTAAACAAGAACAGCTACATGCAGTAACACACACGCTTAATAACATGGTTGTTGAATTATGAAACTCTACTGATACTGCTGAGAACAGGCTACCCATTCTTAAAGCAGTGGCTTAGATAACTTTAAGATATTAGCATTTGTGAGAGTAATGGTGGAGCTCCTAAGCATTCATAGCTCTAATGTTGCTGCTGTTGAGACCACCCCTTTGGGTATTACCCTCTGCTGTTCATCCATGTGTGTACTAATGACACTGACGAGGCAACCTGGAGGCTCTCAAAAGTGATTACAGAGATCTGAAAGTGATAGTCATGGGCATAGGGGCCCAGTTAGTTTTCCCCTCAATCCTGCTGGTTAGGGGAAAGGGTGTAAGAAGGAAGGCACTCATCAACGATTGGTTGTGGAGCAAATATTGGCAACTGAATTTTGGTTTCTATGGCCATGGGAACCTGTTTGAGCATCTGTGTGTTGTTGGAAAAGGTCAGATCCACCTTGCTGAAGAGGACAGAGATATCTGTGCCAGTAGCATGGCTGGCATGGTATGGAAGGCTTTCAACTGGGTATAGTGAAGGAGGGAGAGAGTTATTAGCTACTCCATGAGTTAGCAATAGAGGTGGTTGAAGACCAAAAGTCCAGGAATAATGTGAAAGGAATAGAAAATCAACAAAATAGGACTTAAGTGGTTCAACAAGGGGAAGTGCAAAGTCCTGCCCCTGTAGAGGAACAATGTAATGCTTTAGTATCTTTTTGGAACCACCCAGCTGGAAAGCTGCTTTGCAGAAAAACAACCTGGGGATCCTGATGGACAACAAATTGAATGGGAGTCAGTAACGTGCCTTTATGGCAAAGAGGGCTAATGGTATCCTGGGCTGCATTAGAAAAGTATTGCCAGCAGGTTGAGGGAGGTGATCCTTCCCCTTTACTCAGAACCCTTGCGGCCACACTGTGTCCCGTTCTAGGCTCCTCAGAGCTACATGAGAGATTTGGACATACTGGAGAGAGTCCAATGAAAGGCCATGAATATGATTAAGGGACTGGAGATATTCAGAAGCCATCTGAACATGGTCCTGAGCAAACAGCTTTATGTGGCCCTGTTTGAGGAGGGAATTTGGACCAGATGACCTCTGAAGGTCCCTTCCAACTTGAACCATTCTGTCAACATAATTACATGAAGCAAGTAAGTTTTGCTTTTCTGCTAGATGTTGTTGAAATCACTCAACTTAATAACTGTAAAACTTCAAGAAAACACGAAGAACATATTAGGCAGTATCATTAGATTTTAAAAAGAATCTGGAGGATGTCAGGAAACACTGCAGAAAGAAGTCTTCAGAAACAACATTCTGTACACTAGAAAAAGACTTTTTCACTGATGAACATCTGGAAACTGGATGATGGATACCAGGCTGACAAAATCAGACAAACAAAACCTTCCCTAACAGAACTCACAGGGCTCTGTACAGAAGATTTCTTGTCCTGAAAATTTAAATCTTGTAATTAAAATAGTATAATCATTTATAGAGTAATACCTCCACATCAGAGATATTTGTCACCTATTGAGTGCTATATAGCTGGATACTGTCCATCTTTTTTTTCTCCTGATGCTGTGTTAAACTGTCTTGTGAAACAAATGCTCATTCATGCCTCTTTTTCAGGAAGCTTTAGTTCTAAACAGCTAAGCAGCAGGAGGTAAAGATTATGTAGACCCATTCCAGTGATTTTAGAGAATGTAACTTTATTCCCAGGCAGATTCAGAAAGATTCATAATGAGACATCTGTGAAAAGAGTTGGTTTTTTTTGTTGTGGGTTGTTGGTTTGGTAGGGTTTGTTTTGTTATG
This sequence comes from Megaceryle maxima, assembly GCA_024605025.1. Taxonomy (NCBI): domain Eukaryota; kingdom Metazoa; phylum Chordata; class Aves; order Coraciiformes; family Cerylidae; genus Megaceryle; species Megaceryle maxima. The sequence goes on along the minus strand of JANHGN010004224.1, from coordinate 58,032 downwards.
TTTTGTTTTGTTTTGTTTTTTTTTTGGGGGGGGGTTGTGTGCGTGTGT
>JANHGN010004224.1:37232-57884 GCA_024605025.1 Megaceryle maxima | reverse complement strand
TTGGTTGTAGCCAATCACTTCATTGTTATTCATCTGCCTCAGTAGTGCCTCCAGGAGGATCCGCTCCATGATCTTACGAGGCACAGAAGTGAGACTGACTGGCCTATAGTTCCCAGGTTCATCCGCCTTTCCCTTTTTGAATATGGGGGTTATATTTCCCGTTTTTCCATCATTTACTTATTATGAGTTGTCTTCTTCCAGAGGCCATAGACCCTCCTTTTCTCTCTGTTTTTGAGCCAAACCTCCCTATTCAGCCAGGCCAGTCTTCTTCGCCACCAACTTGTCTTACAACACGTGGGGATGGCTTGCTCCTGCATCTAATCTTCTTAAAAAATGTCCAGCCTTCCTGGACTTCTACATCTTTCAAAACTAACTCCCAAGGGATTCTACATTGAATGTACAAAACTCAACATCCAATTTTAATTTCCAGATCCATCTGAGAAAAGACCTACTAAGCTTCAGAAAAAAAACCCCTAATTCAGGTTCTTTTACCTTCTTTAAAATATCTGTTGCCACTGGCTTATAATTATATGTCAATATTTAGGAAGAAGTAATCAGTTTAGTGATTGGCCAGACAATGTAATTTTCATTTTCTGTATCCTAGATAACCCTCAGACAGAAATTTATTAAAATTAATTTTCTTCTGCAGTAGATTCCAAATCATTTACATACATAGTTCAGATTCTGGTGGCAACAGATTCTTATGCATCATTGTTTGTGCATGATAACCCTCAGCAAACAGTATTTGTCAAATATAAAAATAGGATATAATCTTATGGTTAAAGGGATAAATAGTTGACAATTGATGTTATTTTCTGGTTTCTAAATATTATAGTTGTGAACCACTCTGTATCAGTAATGAATAGTGAAATAATCTGGAGTTCATTTTCAGAAAAACAAGAAAAAAATATGGATGAAAAGTCATTCTCTTTTAATGAAACCCAGATATAGCTAGAAAAAAAACTTCAGTAAATGATAGAATATGAAATGTACCATTCTTTCTACAATCAACAGGGACTTGGCTTTTATATGTCTAAAAGCCAGATTGTTCTAGCATTTTATGGAGTAAAAGGTCAGACAGTAGACCTCCTGCTTTTGATAGAGGATGTAGTACCCCTGGTTCAAGACCAGTTGGCACAAATGACAAGTATGGGAGAAAAATGTTCTTGTCTCATGTTTTTCCCCTCCAACCTGCAGCATAAGAAGTGTACAGAATAAGAAAAAAATATGCTTGGTTTTGTTCTAACTCATATATAACAAATGAGTTAGTAGTAAAATTGTGAAAATCAGATTGCCATTGCTCTCAGACACTAAGTGAATTTAAAAATGCAGTAGAAAAAAATCCTTAAAATGTTTTTCTGTAGATGTATAGATTAGAAGATCTGAAAGATATTTTCAAAACCTCATTTTTAGTGATCATGATAAGAAAAATTTATTTTGCATACACTTCCATAAAACATATTTAATTATAATTTTCATTCAGACATAGACTAAACCAATCACAAGTATTTTGAAGTTAGCAGTCCTAGGTGACAACAGTAATGAGCACTAAATTTTTTATCCATTTTGCAGACTGAATTGATTCCAGAATGCTGTCATTATCTGAAGAGACACAAAGCATCCAAATGAGGAATATGCTTTTCATTTGTGTGTATGAAATAAGTACAGTGTTCTGAAAAAATCTGATGATTATATCACTTGTGGGAATCAAAGAACTCACCATTTGAGAAAATGACTCCATTATCTGTCCAGTTCATTAAAAAAAATCTTCTCTCTGTGTCTTTTGTGGTAATATTTTAATACAGAAATGAATGCTCGTAAATCAAGACATTTATTTTTTAAATTTACTATCCATTTTTCATTTGCATTTAAATTAAAGTGTAAACATTTGCTGTGTTGCATGTAATACACAAAGGAATTGAGCTTTGAAAGTATTTCTTCTTTCACTTGTTTTCTTTAATCTCAGTGAATTTACCATTCAGAGGCTAAATTTATGTTGTGGATTAGGCAGATATGACCTGTGATGTAGTAGCAGCCCTCTATAGCTACATGAAAGGAGGTTGTAGTGAGGCCAGTGTTGGCCTCTTTTCCCTAGTAATTAATGACAGGACAAGAGGATATGGCCACAAATTGTGCCAGGGGAAGTTCAGATTAGATATTAGGAAGAACTCTTTACTGAAAGAGTAGTTAAGCATTGGAACAGGCTACCCAGGGAAGCGGTGGAGTCACCATCCCTGGAGGTATTCAAGAAATGTGTAGATGAGGTGCTTCCAGACAAGGTCTAGTGGTCATGGAGGTGTTGGGTAGAAGGTTGGACTTGATGAACTTGGAGGTCCTTTCTAACCTTAATAATTCTATGGATCATAGATACCAATTCATCCCAGCAGTGGTAACAACAGGGAGTTGAGACTGGCTTTCTAAATCCTTCTGGTCTCACACTCTTATATCACAAAGGGCTTCCTCACAATCGTTACTAGCTACACAGCATATATGGGGTGGCAATCACTGTGCTCCTTTTTTTTTTTTTTAATTTCAGGAACAGGAATATAAGGAGACACCAAACAGAGGCAATAGAGTGCCAAGTTAGTGATCCTGAGGAAAGAACCTGTACAAATGAACTATATAACTACATATTGCAGCACTATACAAAAATATTGGCTCCCAAGGTGAGACATCTGAATCACTGGCATGCTGCTTTACAATTTTGCACTGCACTGTTTGTTTTAGTACTAATCTGCTTTTCAATAGCTCTGGAATGTCTGATCCACCACTGGGAATAAAGGTGCCCTAATTGGCTTTTATGAATTCTATCCCTGGATTCCCAGTTGACTGTTGAAGAAAGCTTTCATTTCAACCTAAATACATCAGGACAAGGAGATATTGTTTACTATGTAGCACAAGGTAAACCAGGACTTAGTCTCATCTGGACTGTATGGTTATTGCTGTAATACAGTACAGGTCTAACACTACCAGATGAACTACTCTGAAAAAAAAAGAAAAAAAAAAGAAAAAAAAAGTCCACATCTTGAGTTTTTGCCTCAGTTGTGGCCTTGACCATGACTCATACTAGGAACAGAACATCCTGTAGGTAGATTTCTAAGAAAGATATGGAAATACTGTATCATCTTTTTCTCTAGAATAAAAATACAGAGAGGCCTTTTATCTCTTATTTAGATTTTGAGAAATGGAGTTGAAAAATGTTCTGTCTTGAGGATCATATTGTGTGAATTACATTTCTCATAGAGAGAAAAAAAATCTGTATGATCTTTCACTGAAATACTAACATCATTTGACACTCTAAAATGCTTTTAATTGATGTGTCACAGCTAAATTACCAAGATTCTTCTGTTTTACTACAGAATTGAAATGCATTTCTTGAAAAATGTCAGTTAAAGCATGTAATTTTATTTTTTAAAATTAGTTTCTTCTCTCAGTGAAATACAATCTTTTTAGGCAATTGATTGAAGTTAATAGTTTTACCCAAGTCCATTTCGCAAATATCAAAACAAACAGGAAAAAAGCAAAAGGCAAGCTGATGTCTAACTTCCTAACTTCCAACTATTCTGTAATTTCTCCTGGTTCAGTAACGAAACTAGGTTCAGAGGCATTTGTTAACACTATGCTTTCTCTCTAACACCTTGGGAGCATTGCTGTGTTCAAACTAGTCCCTTGCAATACTTAAGCATAGGGAACAAAAATGAGAAGTTAGAGGTCTGTGTGCACATGCAGTGCTGTGATCTCACTGTTTTCACAGTAAGAATGTGAGTGGCAGAGAAGAGGTTGGGTAGGTCACAGATCTGGAGAGCTGTGGTAGCTGGATTCAGGCTCTTTAGGAGGAAAAGGCCAGAGAGGTAAGGACAGGGATTTGCCCTTTTAGAAAGCAGAAGGTTCTGTGTGGAGCTTTCCTTTGGGTTATAAACCAGCTGAGAGTTTATGGGTTAGGATGAGAGAGCAGATCAACATGGATAATGTTATGGTGGGTGTCTGGTACAGAGCCCTCATTGGGAAGAAGAATTTAATGAGGGTTGCTTCAGAGAAATGGGGAAGCCTTACATTTGCATTCCCTGGTCCTTATAGGGGACTTGAACCACTTTGATAACTACTGGCAAAGCAAGGCAGCTGGACATAGCAATCCAGGATGTTACTGTAGTAACATCCACATATTCTTTGACAAATCTGTTCATATGTAGCACTGATGCACCATCTGTAATCTCCAATAGACTCATTCTTTTCAGTGTGCCTGTAACAGTTTCCCTTCCTTAAATGAAACATTTGGGACACATGACTGAAAAGCCGTTTCCTGTTTATATTCCTTTTATATTCATAAGTGTCACTAAGCCAGATATGTTGGAGCTCATGAAAAAAAGTTAAAAACTTGTAATCATATGGGTAGGCACCTAGGATTAGAATGAAACATAGGACCACTGAATTCTGTCTTCTATTACCACAGACGGCTATGGAAGGTCTGAAGACTGCAGAATATAAATTCCACATATGCCTATATATTACCTGCCTGAAAGCACTGTCATTATTGCTATCATGTATTACAAAGAGTTGCCACCATGCTGAGTTAAGGAGAGTTAGGTCTCAGGACTTTGAAAATTTGCGTATTAATTCCTAATGGAAGTAAATTATTTTTTTTAATGCCATTGAAATGAGAACAATGAATAGTTTTCCAACAGAGGAACTATTAGACCATTTACATTTTTTAATGCTGTTCTGCTTAATACTACATCTACAGTTGCATCTGGAATACTAATACAAAACACCACATTAATTTATGTCTTCATTAGTTTATGTTATATCTCTATAATGTATAAATCACTCCTTATCTTGGTAGGCCATATGTCAGGTGGTATACAAAAAAGAACAACTGAAAAATTATTATAGGTCTTTATCAGTGAAAAATGAAACTGATTTATTGTTGTCAAAAACTTACTACTCAATCTTCGCGAGTGAAGAAGAATGTTGCATAGTCATGTCAAACCCCATGTTTTCAAGAATTCTTAAGAATGAAGTGTCTTAATCTTTGCTTTTGAAACTGCTGCTGAAGATCTTCCAAATTTCATTGTAAATGTGTTTGCTCATCAACTGACACTTTGGCTTGGGTTCACAGAAGTTTGAATTGAAAATACAAGACATCTTAATTACATATCTGTAAAATTTACCACATATTTGCTTGGTTAGACCTCTATGGTAAGATATGGAAAGTATTTATTTTGTTCCAGGTCAGAGTCCTATCCAGTACAGAAGGAATTAGTTTCATACAAGAGATGAATAGTGTTTTAACACTAACTAGCATTTCTTGTAGTGTTTCTTATCTTGTATTTCTATTAATGTATTTCATGTTAGTGCATTTTGTGGTTTGCTTACATGTTGTTGGAAATTTTGTGGTGAGTACTGCCTTCATTTCAGTGGAAACCTGGGATAAAGCAAAGACATTAAATCCAGAAACAGACATGGGAACCAGAATATTTTTAAGAAATAAAAAAATATTACAAACAAATAAGATGGAAAGCATCAAATGAAATTATAATGTGTACCAATAAAAAACTTTTGTGTGAATATCCATTCTTCTATCAGAGACATAATTAAGATTATATATATACATGCAAGAATATCCACACACGGAATACACTATTCTTTCTATTGTCATTACTTAGGACAGCAATCCACCTGAAGTACAACACTAACAGAAAACTTTTTTTTTATTTACCCGAAACAGCAGGAATGTTGTTCTTAATTCTCAGATCCAACTGAAAAACACTCAGGCATCTAAAGGACAAAAGGGTGAAGAGATAGCACTTTCTAGTGATTCAGATGATTACCTTGACCAATAAAATCCAGGTAACAGTTTTAGAATATCACATTAGCTGCTTGACACTGAAAAGCATCTTTCATTATTATTGTTATGACCGTGTCTAGTTGTAAATGGTATTCACCCCCACTATTCAAATTAATCATCTTCGGGGAGCATACCAATAAAGCAGTAATGTCAATTAATTAATAAAATTAAACACAACACATTATTGTGGACATTTAATCAAACTAGTGTTCTGTTTATTACTATTTCACTGAGAGTTGTTAAGCATTAAGAATGCTTAAAAACCTACATATTGTGATTTTAAGTAGTATAATACTTGTCTGTGCAATAGCCAAGTACTTTGCATGAGTCTCAAAATAGATGACTGCATGTTAATTCGGTAACATTCAGACATTTAGGAAACAGCTGTTGTTATTGTTTTACTTGGACAACTCAATAAATTTACAGAGTAATTTATTTCAGTTATTTTGAAAACTATTCATTCTATCATGGTCTTTCTCACAGAAGCCATTAAAGGATTCCCATAAAGCAGAAGCAAAGAATCAAAGATGTCAGACACATGCTTTGGAAAAGATATTTTATTAGATATTGACAGTCATTATTTACTGTACCTCAAGTTCTCTAAAGTTCTAAGATCCCACTGGGATTGCCATAGACAAGTTTAAAGGATTACAAGGTGTTTAAATGACCGGACTTGTATGAGGCTTAAAATACTGCTAGGAATTTTACAAATTAAAAATATTAACATCAAATGTAGTTTTTTATCATTAGGATTGTTCAGAATTTTGTGTTCTACTTATCTTACATATCAGCTTCTTTTTTGAATAACAAAACAAAACAATAAACCAAAAATAAGTATTTGTTCAGACATAAATATTTCATCTGGTAGGTAAGGGAAACTCTTTTACCAAGTAGTAGTGATGACAAAAGAGTAGTCATCAGTTGTGCCACTGCATTTGCAATTTATAGGGAATGAGCCACCGAGCTACAGCTGTGATGTAAAAACAAGTATGCTTCCTCTTTAGAACAATACTTGCCTGAAATTCTTACTTATTTGTGAAGTCAGTTATGTCATAAAATCATAAGAATATGAGAGGAAGGAAATCTCTGAATAACTGAAAGGCTGTCTTTAAGGGAAAAATTACAAAGCTTAGTATACATACGTCAGGTATTAGAGAAGGAGTTATATTTGTGAAGAAATTAAAACCAAACCTGAGCAAAATATAGACATTAGGATAAGGAACATAACCAGGTATTGATTTTTTTTTCTTAGTGAGAGATCTACTTAATTTCAAGCAATACTTTCCTGCTCTTTGCTGAATGTTAATGCATAGTAGATTAATTTCTAGCTCCTTTCCTGAAGGCCTTATCTTCTTAAGTTTGTTAGCAGCAATTAGATAGTCTAAAGGAAATTTGCTCTATGCTAGTAGTGCTCTACAAATAAGAAATCAATAATAATTACTTTGCACATCAAAATAATTAGATTTGTAACAGTTAAAACTTTTAATTCAATAATATTATAAAATGAATAAAGGTCTAGTCAAATTATTGCAGCATTAAATATAATAGATTCATTCTGAATGGTTGAAACCAAGATGTCATACACAAAACTTTTTCTCATTTACCTTTTACTCTTTTTACTGCATGAAAAAAAAAAATGTAACTAAGATCATCTATGTTAAATCACTTCCAAAACACCAGGAGAAATGCTGGATGACAGTAGTTTGCTCCAAAAACTGGAAGGGAACCTCTGGGATATCTTCAATAGGTTTATATTTTCAGTCACCTTTGTCAGTGGCTTCAGACAGAATAACTGATTTACGATATTTGATACCATCTCCCAGCACATGCCTTTATCCATCCTTCCAGCAGAGGAGATTGTTAAACTAAATAATTTTCTGACAGAAAGAAGGTCTTGAAGAGTATGAGAGAAAGTGTCATGGCAATAATTTTAAGGAAAAAGGGACATACCAGCTCCCAGCATGGAGGAGAAATGAAGTAGACAGAGACAGGGTGCAGATTAAAATAGGAAAGAAAAAAAAAAGAAACACATCTTATTCCCTGATGCATGTGAACTTCTATTATGGAAGCAAAGGCAATATTCAACTCATTTTCATCAGTGAATAGTAATCATGGGGAAACAGATTAATTGGAAAGACAGGATGGGACACACACAAAACTGCTTGTATGTGGAGTGAGAAGAGAGTAAGATAAAGACCCTCAAGCAGACAAAGTACACAAAACAGTGAAAAGCAAGGGGTTAGTTCTGGAAAGTGCACAGAGCCCACAGCAAGGAAAGGAAAGAGTAGTGAGGGAAAAGAGAGTAGGATACCACTTAAGGAGAGTGACTGAAAATGAGAAACTATAGAAAGGAGTCAGAGACATGGAGTTGCAGCCTGTCCCTAGGGAACAAGGTTGTGCATTCAGGAAGTGTGTAATTAAAATCTCTGACATGAGTGTGCTCAGCCTGTCACAGCAGTAACATGAACCTGATTTATGTACAATGTTCTCTGATATGGAAAAACTCTTTTTCAGTACTGTACTCTTCCTAACTCTCTGGCTCTACTGTACTCTCCTTTGGGGCAACTGAACTATATCTTTTTTCCAATTTGAATCTTTTATTATGTTGACTGAAGAAATTAATGTCTGGCTACATGATCCTGAAAGAAAGACTTTTTAAATTTTTTTTTTTTTTTCAGAATTAGTGTGATAGAAATAGATACCAGACCTTGCAATAGTTTTATCAGGGGATTACAGTTTTATAGAACTAAAGGATGACCATCATCTGCCAGTCAAGAAGAAGGAATATAAGGAAGTCAGCTGTGCAAAACAGACCTGAAATAGAAACAGAGGTCACTTAGAAGTTTTAAACATAATAGAAATAGTGTGATCCTGAAAGAAAAAAAAAATCTGAAAGTATTACTTAATCATAGAATCATTCTGTCTGGAAAAGACCTTCAAGATCATCAAGTCCAACCTTATTCCTAGACCTATCAAAACCACTAAACTATGTCCCTAAGCACAACATCTACCCTGCTTTTAAATACCTCCAAAGATGGTGACTCCACCACCTCCCTGGGCAGGCTATTCCAATGCCTCACAACCCTTTCAGTAAAGAAATTCTTCCAAATATTCAGCCTGAACCTGCCCTGGTTCAGCTTCAGGCCATTTCCTCTTGTTCTATTGCTTGTCACTAGGGAAAACAGACCAACTCCTGCCTCTCTACAACTTCCCTTCAGGTAGTTGTACAGAGCAATAAGGTCTAGCTTTAGCCTTCTTTGCTCAAGGCTAAACAGCCCCAGATCTTTCACACTTTCCTTATAATCAGATCTGAGATAGCTTGTTTCCAAAATTAAAATGATACCTGTCCATTGTAGATAATCTAAAAGAAAGTGAGTTTTGATTATTTCTATCTTTCTTTGATACACTTTTTATACAGCACAAGGCAGTTGTAAAAATGAACAGAATGTTCCTATCCTCAGTAACTTAGCTGCTGATGTTTTTTTCTCCTTTAGTGGCTGCTTGAGAATTATCTTTAAACCAGAAGAATCAGTTCACAAGTGATGAGGGTAAAGGAGAATTATTACACCATCAGTTTTAAGTCTCCACTTCTTTTAAGGGCAATGTCTGCTTAAAATCAATGAACAAGTTATATAGAATAGCTTAATATATGGCCCTCAAGATATAGATTGGAGTTTTGTGCAGAGAGGTCATTTGAACGCCAGTCCATGTTGGTCAATTCATCTGTTGCTTTCAGTGGGTATCAGCAATTTGTGATGTTGAACTGTATGGAACACCAAATGTGAAAAGGCTTCCATCATATTCAGTGCCATTCAGAGACCATAGCTGAACATTATTACCCTGACTCTGATAAAGAGCTTCATGTAGCTTTTGTACCTTTTTAGTATTGTTAACACCCAGAAACTCATCATAAATAAAAGAAAACCTGTTTCAGGAACTAACCACGGTCATATTTAATTTCTTATATGTGAGTGAGTTTTAAATGGCTGTTGCTTTAAAGGAATTTCTGTTACAAGGAAGGTGAAGGCTAACAGCTTAGTTCTGTGATTTTTTCCATAGCTGACTGCATGGATAGGAATTTGTTGCTTGTTTTACATGCTATTTTCTCCTACAGAATTGAAGACTGCATTTTGCTATTATTCATATGGGACCTGTTTCATCAAAAGTGACTAAACTCTTTTCACCTCATTGCATAATGGCAACCTCTGGACAGGTTTCAATAGGAATGGGGAGGGGTGGCAAGATGGTATATATAAAGAATAAGCTAGGTCCTTCTGAAAGTCACACCTGTATACACACCACATAACTTACACAAATTGCAACTCACCTTGTTTAAAATATTTGTAAACTGCTGACACATTAGTCCAAATAAAGCTTGTACTGGCTTTCTTGGAATGTTTTCTTTCATTCTTGTTCTTAGTGTGGTTTGGAGCTGTTCTGGAAACAGGATGAGGGTAAGAAAGGGAATATGTCCCTGCCTCTTAATTCACATGAGCAGTTCTAGATGGAGAGATAGGAGATGGGTATATTCACATGACTGATGACTGCCCAATGCTGCTGAGTATTACTGAATCACAACTTTCATAAAGTGCATGCTTCAAGAAAGATTTAGAGAAATATTTTGATAATACTATGAACATTTGAAATTTAGAATACAGAAATGCTACAAAAATTTAGACCACACTTTAAAGGACTCATTCAAACTATGTGGCATTAGTTGGTTTCTTCCCTATTTTAAAAGGCCTGAGAGAAATCAAATCCATTGTGCAATTTTGATATAACTGTGATATTCTCTTATGTCTATGAGAGCTTTATCTAAATTAATAGAATGTATATCAAATATTTAAGATACAATTCTGCCTCTGCTAGAAGAAGACACTGAAGTTCAACATTGTATCATAAAAGGTCTTCACATGATAAATTACTATGTCCTTAATCTTTACTAAAGATAACTCAGAGTAAAGCCAATACAGCAGCTTTTGTGTCTGACTTTTTGCTTACTGTCCTGATAACTTAGTAGAGGAAGTGCAGGTTATCAATTTCTGCCAGATGAAAACATATGATATAAATACAGTAGATATGAGGAATGGTGACAATAAAGTCTGGGGGACACTGTCAGACACTGTTAAGATGTAATTATAAATGTCAGAAGATGTGGGATCTTGGTTTGAAGAAAATGGACACTGTTATTATGAACTGTCCTTGAAGCATGGAAAGAGTGTGAAGGAAGAAGAACCGTGGAGAAAAGGCAATGAAGAAACAAGATAAAGTGGAGCAAAGTAGAGAAAAACAGGACGTGGAGGGTATTGTGAGAGTTAGATATCATCCAATCATGTAGTAGATTTAGGTGCGTGAACAGTGTGTGGGCTATCGCATGTATCCAATCATCATTGTTGTTGGTCTGCGTGATCGGTGAAGCTTGCTCTATATAACCAAGGTCTTCGTTTTATAACTCCTGTGGAGTTGCTGAAGTCCATTGTCCCCCTGCAAGAAGACTAGAAGAAAATGAAAAAAAAAATCCAAAGCAAAAGCTTGTAAACAGGAGAAACCAACAGCTAAGAATCAGTTAAAGAATAACCATCTTGGAGTTGTAATGATCAACTCTTTCACACATAAAAAGAACAGTAAAGTGAATATATGGAAGAAAAGCATGTACAAAAATGAAAGGAAACCTTCATTTGAAATGAATATGCCTAAGGAAGTACACTGATTGATCAAGCTGGCAGAAAGAACTAAATATTCTCTGGAACATTCTATATGTATTTTAATGAATTTTTTCAGAGATTTTGGAAAATGAGATTTCCAGTTCAGCGCGAACTTGATCAGTTCTTAGAAATCTCAAGATATGTATTTCAGTTGAAGGCAATTATCAATAGATCAATGTATGGATTTAGATTAATTACCTTTACAACTAATTCACATAATGTCATGTCCATGTTTATGTAGGGGAAACATGGATTCACAGACATTTAAGGTTTGAAATTTTCCAGGAGAGAATGAGTATCCAGGCAAACAGGGCTTCAGTCAAACCCCTGAAAGATATATTTCTAAATTAAGGATTTTCAAAAAGAGGATTTCTTCTAACTATGGAGGCAGCAGAGTAAGATCTTCTACTATTTGATCTTCTCCAATTGCTCAAATATGTTTTGTAAACCATTCAGGGATTGTGTGAAACTCAGAAAAAATTCAGTCTTATCTTTCTAGAAATCTCTTTTATATTTCTATCTGAAACATATTTCCCTGCACTATTATATTAGCTTGGCAGATTAGACATTGTTTGTGACTAGCGTCCAGATATCAAAACTGTAAAAGCAGTTATTGCTTCCCACATTGGATAAACATCAAAGGTTATCCTTTTCACACCACCAGTCATGTTTTAAATGCATGAAATTCTTCACAAAGAGGTGTTCCATGCAAATTTGCTTATGTACAAGCTATTTTGTGGACATTTTAACATCCCATGATGTCACTCAGTACAAAACAATCCAATAAAAGATGGTCTTGCTCAATCCATTTACAGTGAAATCCTGCTGACTCACTGCAAGTGAGGATGATGCACGTGGTATCTGTGCCACTGATATTCAGGTGTTCTCACCAAGCCTGTTATTTGACAGCTCGCCATCTGATTATTCAATTTACAGCCTCTTACAGGAATTGATATGTGAGGAAAGAGACAACTATGGGCATGTAGGGAATTTGGGTCTGTTACTCTGATACTGAAGTTTGCGAGCAGAATGAAGTTATGGGCCTATGGCCATAAGTGTAATGCACATGCTCAACGTACTCTATTTTAGTGATCCCCAGTAGCCCATTTCACAGTGTATTTTGTTGCTTGTCATTGTGCTTTTACATAAATACTGTCTTTATGGGACAGGTAGGAAATTAGTTGATCAGTAAAGGTGTATTGGGAGTCTTGCAGAAGACATTGTATTCAAGGAGTCAGTGATCTTGAGAAGGCCATGTCTGCTCTATTGAGGGTCTCTATTCTTATATATAGAATATAAACTCCATAAGGAAAAAAACAAAACAAAACAAAACAAAACAACGCTAAAGTGAATCTAGGTATTATAATATTCTAATTTATTATATATTTTAATATCATAAAGGTATCTGTTGTGCTTTGATTCCCTAGTGCTGTAAAGGAATGCCTGTGATTTGGAAAATCAGTACTGTAAATTATTACACATTTATTTCCCTAATACTGTGGAATACATTGATATTTTAGCACAAAAAATTAATAGCAATTTTTTACTAATGGTGGTCTCAAACCTTAAAAATGAGGAAACTTGTCTTGAAACAAACTGAATTGTCAGTGCTTAAAATAAAACCCAGTCTCTTTAAGTGCATAATCTTTCTCAGAAGTCATTCCAGTCCCCAGACATAATTGCTGAAGGTCAATCTTCAGTCTCGGTTATCTCTAGTCTGTTCTGAATTCATGGTTGATATTGATAAAGCATTTTAGAGATTAAAAATAATGAAAAAAATACAGTGCAAAACACAGTGTATAAATGTTAAACACAATTAATATTTTTTAGTCAGCTTGAAGAATGTCCTTAGTTTTTCAGAGAAGGCACATGACTGTGTATAATTTCATTTACTGGCATAAGGAGGCAGTGATGGAGGACATGCGACACTCTAATGCAATGCTGAGATAAAAATTACTATTCCACACACTAATTTAGTGTGTATAACAGTTAGAGATTTCCATAAGATGGATGATTATTGATTAGATAATTTTTATTTTAATCAGATTGTATGTGAATTTTTCTCGGGTTTGTTTGTGTCCCCACTGTTGTATTTATTTCAATTTTGTCAGATGTGTCTATATGGTGTTCTTGGTACATCAATAAATAATTTATGCAGAAATACATAGGCATTCCGATATCTTGGAATGTCTTCCCTGTTCAACTCTCCAGTATGAATTTCCCATCCCTCCTCCCACTCCCTTAGTCTTAAAACCAAACCAAACCAACAACAACAAAAACAAACAAACAAAAACACCCACCCTCTAGGAGATTCAATGAGATGAGCAAAATACATTTGACAATATTTATTCCAACCAACAAGGACATTACCTCATCAGGTAGTGATATACAATGGGAAGTGTTAGATGAAAGAGCCTTTGTTTTCTATCTCCGGAGTATTTTATTAAAGTAGGGAAGGCCTACCACTGAAGTATAAATTTAAAAAAGACTAGCAGTATTTTGGGAGGAAAATCCTATCGGAAGTGAATGGAGATTGTACAGGGAGATGAAGCCAAGGTTTTCAACTGGCCATTAAAACAAATTGAAACTACTGCAAACCACACAGTGGAGATACAATAAAGTACGGCTGAGTGAGTGAGCAATTACATTTTACATCCCACACTGATGAAATGTTCTTGCAGTGTTATGCTAGAATGACTCTGTAGTAAACTATGATAATCTGTGCAGGTACCAGTTGCCTGGATAAATGTTCATAGAGGAATTTTGGTCAGGGTGGATTATTTACTCATTACATGAAGCAAGCATTTCTGGAGTTGCTGAAGTTACTAATGTGTAGGAGGAAAAAAAATTATTCTGTTTTAGAAATTAGGGTAGAGAACACAGACATACCAATTAAATTTTGAACAGTGGATTCTTCTGGTACACTTTCTTCGTTAAGAGTTTCTGGGCAGTTTGCCAAAACTTTTAGAGAGTCACAGAATCACAGAATGGCTGAGATTGGAAAGGACTTCTGAAATAATCCACTCCTACTTCCCTACTTACTCAAGCAGGGACCCTGCTCCGGCAGAGACAGTTGCCCAGGACCATGTCCAGGTGGTTTTTTAATATTTGAAAGAATGGAGACTCCACAACCTCTCTAGACAACCTGTGACGATGCTCAATCACCTTCACAGTAAAACAGTTCCCTCATGTTTGGAAAGGACCTCCTGTGTTTCATTTTGAACCCATCTCCTCTGGTTCTGTCACTGGGCACCACTGGAAAGAACCTCTCTTTCATTCCATCCCATCAGATATTTATACACATTGACAACATCCCCCTGACCCTTTTCTTCTCCAATCTCATCTCTGTCAGCCTTTCCTCATGTCTCAAGATGCTCCAGTTCCTTATTTACCTTAGTGGCCACTCACTGTACTGTATCCATAAATCCATGTTTCTCTTGTACTGTTGAGCCCAGAATTGGCCACAGTACTCTGTGTGTGGCCTCTCCAGTGCTGAAAAAAGGGGAAGGATCACTTCCCTTCACATGCTGGCAATACTTTGCCTAAAGCAGCCCAGGATAGCCTTTATCTTCTTTTCAGCAAGGGCACATTCCTTCATATTTATCTTGGTATTCACAGCACTACTTGTATGGCATCTTTTCTACAGACAATACAAATTAGGTTCTGCATCTCTGATGATAAATCCAGCATCACTTGACTGTCACACGTAGACTGCTCCTGCTGAATGTTGGAGACGATGGTCCATTAATTGGGAGGTTTTCCACTGTACTTGTATGCAATTTTGTCAAAGATCCTGTCGACAGGAAAATTGAAGGTAGTTTCATGGTACTGGAAGCATTTTCCAAGGATGAGAATAACATTCCACTGAGTTCTTCTACAAACAGAAGCCAATTACCTAGTGAAAAGAACATACAAGATTTACACCTTATATATACATCCAATGATCGCAATGGATAGATTTTGCTCATTATTGAATTAACGTGGTTTATAGCCAACAAGATTATATTAGCCAAGGAGATTAAGGCCAGTTTTGAGCAGTCTGTCTGCTAATATACCAAGATTATTTAAGTGAGAATGATCAGATGCTTTCAAGGACAGAATGGCTTTTATGAATGGTGATTGTCACAGTAAAAACTAGAAGTAAAATAACTCTGAAATGCTTTGTGCGTGGTGAATGCCCTTATGTTTTGCTATCATATATTAGGATGCCAAGTCATTGGTAGTTTGGATTACTAAAATTAATTCTGGAGACTCTCCTGCACTGCTAGTAAAGGACATCTGGACTCAAGCTGCATACACATAAAAGCAAAGCATGCTTCCAGACTTTTTGCTTGGACAGGGGCACTGGGCAGATTATGGCTACAGAGTGAAGACAACACCAGATGCCAGCATTATGGAACTGCTGTATCTTTCAGGAAAGGGTGAAGTATTGGATGGAGACTGTGAAATGAACTACTGCATTATAAGGGAAAAGAACTAACCATCGACAGAACTGTTTGACAGAACTAAATATAAATCCAGTTACCTCTAAAGTTGTGTTATTTTGCTAATACAAATATATAAATATGATATAAATCAATATTTTTTGGTTTTTCCATTAAAGAAAAAAAAAATCTAATGAAGGAAAATTTACATTATTTATTTCTAATGTTACATGGATATTTTTAATCACCTTAAACTTGATAAAGAAGTTCTCCTTTTCAGTAAGAAAGAGATCACTGGTTTATTTTAGAGATGTGAATTATCAGCTCTTCTTCAAACACATAACTTTTCTCCTAGCTGCTCTCTCTTTCTCATTTTCCTTTCAAAGATCCAAACAAAGTATGCTCTCATTATTTGTTCTGAGACTTCTCTAGCAAAATATACACAAGGACAAGCACATCATGATGTTGTATTATACAGAAATTTTTATTTTGGGGGATAGAAAATATTAGTGAATGCTTTCATAATTATAGATCATATCCTTGTATTTGGAAAATTAATTTTTTTATTTCATTACAAAAACAGATGAAAAATGGGCTTTATTATCCACTTAAATAAGACTTAAATATTTTATAATAACTTTATTTAAAGGGGAATATTATGGGTTTTTAGTAAATTTTCAGTTAAGATTTGTTATTTTTGTATACAAAATTAGAAACACAATAGTTATTGCACAAAATGTTCGGAAATTCTGTCATGTCTTTTACAATGTTTCATTTTATATTCAATTCTAAAGCTGTTTATTATTTTTTAATGCTCAAAATAAAATAAAATCATGTTCACTTAATTTAACATGAAATGCCTGGTACTGATATTCAGTGACTCCTTTGGAAAGTGGAGCCTGAATACGTAGGGAATACAGATCTGACATAAGCACATGTAGTAACAAGCTAGGTCTAAGAGAGAGAAGGTTGGAGAGAACACAGTTGAAGTCATACACCAGGGTTTTCTTTTGTGGCTGGTGGCTGTGAATAAAAGCTTCCGAGAATGTAGCAACCTTTATTAAAAAAAAAAAAAAAAAAGTCAGATTTGAAGTAAAGAACTTACCCTTCTTTATTTGCTACTCTTATCTGGCAGGCAACACCTTTTGTGACAGTGGCTCAAGCACCTAGCATTACCCTTTCAGATCCCTCAGCTGCCATGTGCAGAGCATCTCTGTTCATTCTCCTTCCTTCCTTCCTTCCTTCCAGACAGTGCTATCAGCACAATCACCCACAGAGAGCTCTTGAACAAGAGATTTTATTGGCTTGTTGTTATCAGGTCTGCCTCATTACCTCTTCTAAGGTGCTGGAAAGCTGGTATTATCCTATTATCCTCCTGCTGGTCAGGAACAACACCCCTTCTCCTTTGTCTTATTGATTAATGGCTTATGTATAATTTAGAAACAACTCTACTAATTAAAATATTTCTTAGCATTACAATGATATCATTCACAGTTGCTAGTATTAAAGTTGTCATGGTAACAAAGGAATTGTAAGTATTGATTTTTTAGTTCTACATTTATCAACCAGTGAAAACTACACTTTCCAATAAATAAAATGAGACCAAAACCCTGAAAATTACAGTATAACCTAGGAGGATGGAGAGGAACAGACTAAAAAAATAGTTTATGTTCAATAAAAAATTGATGTCTTTATGAATCCAAACCCCATCTTTTGTAGTCATGACTATATTTTCAGATACAAAGCAGACAGATTCTGAAATGGCTTGGTATTTATGTAGTCAGTTGAAACTATTGAGGATACGGATTAAATATGAAACAGTGAAAGAATTTGCTTAGATCAAATTTCATTGCCACTTACAAATATGAAATTTTCAAACTATCCCACTGAAAATCTGATGATCTTTAAGAAACAACAGAAGATACCCTGCTATTTGATAATGTCATCAGCATGCAATGCCTTTAGAAACTGGGCCACAAATTCATTTCCCTGTGAACAGAAACAAGCATGTATAGATACCACCCATGTTTTAATTTCATCTCCATTACTCCTCTTGCTAAAATTATATGCAGAAAAACAACAAAATATGTATTTTAAGTCCATTTAAAAATTGGAGATAAAATGTATTTAGTTGATTGGTAAAAATTAACATTTCTAAAGGATGTTTAGAAATTGATTTTGTCATAGAGGCATTATATGTAACACAATGTCTTTCTGACCACAGAGGCAACATCACAAATTGTTAATGACAGTATCTAAAATTATTCTAATTAACCATCTAATCTTTTTATTAAATTCAGAAATTAAATGTCACTCCTCTTGGAATAAACATGTGCTAAACAGTACCCAAGGTTTCTGTAGTGTTTATGAATCAATCAATGAATTAATAAATAAAGCTAATTACTGTCAGAGGACAATGCCCACTGTTTATTTATCTTTGAAGTAGCAGATACAGGAGTCATTAATGTAGATCTAAGTATTTATTTTTGTCTGTGCAATGTGAAATGCATTCATTAGTTATTTTTATTCAAAAGCATACACACGTTTTCTAAAGGCCATAAACAATCTAAGAAGTCCCTATTCAGTGTGTTTGTATACTTTTTTTTTTCCTGAATATGTTTTAATACAGTTTTCTGATAACAAACCAGTAATACTTTTGTTGAATAATTAACATTATAAAAGCAAACTACAATTTAGGAAAAATTCCTTCCCCTGGCTTTAATGTAGATCAAGTTTCAGAACAGTCCTAGAAAATGTTACCAAATATTACTGTGTAATTATTTTCCAGACACAGTGGAGGTTTTTTAATAGTTCCTTAAGGATCCATTGGAAAAAAAAAAAAATCCTTCCACTACATGGAACAGCAACTTGTATATCAGCGTTAATTCCTCTGGAAAATATTTTCATAATGAAAAACTCTAACTAATTTATATCTGTAGAGAAGTTTAGATTTTTTACAGAAAAAGGGCTCTTTCTCACATCATGTGGGCACAGAATTCTACTGCAAAAGTAGTTCCTTCTGTGAATAAAAAACACATATAAGGAATTTAGAAAGTACGTGTACAATTATTTAGTTTTACCTCTTACTCTCCACTTACAGAAGAAGTAATTCCATTTTTATTTCTTTCTGAGGTAATGAATATTGGAATAGGTGCCCAGATAAGTTGTGGAATCCCTATGTTTGGACGTCTTCAAAACTCAGGTTCTTGAGCAACATGACCTAATGCTGCAGTTGAATCTAACTTCATGGCTGGCGTTGTGGCCAGTGGGGACCTTACAACTTGGGGGCTGGATCAGAGAACTTTTAGACATTCCATCCAATCTGAATTATCAGATTATTTGATTGCATATTTTAAGTAGAATCTCAACCTCTCTCTGGATATGTTTCTGTTTTTAAGAAAATGTAGTTCTGGAAAACATTTTGCTAATTATCTCTTTCTTGATGCTTCTACTAAGTTCTGTTCTTGCTGGTCAACAGAATCCTGTTTGAACTTTGCACAAGTTTAGTCCCTATCCAGACATTTAACTGATAGTGGGGCTGATTATGTCCTGTCAAAGCAGAATTTCAGAGTGTCTTATGTCTTGAATAAACTTTCTGACACATTATCATAGAATGGTTTAGTTTTAAAGGTCATCTGACATTAAACTCCTACTAATGAAGCACTAGCACCCACCCACTCAATACAAATATCACTGTTAAGGGACATAACTTTTTAAATTCACAAAGCTTTCCATATAATGTTTTATAGGAAGTAAACTCAGAAAACTGTAATGGAACATATATGTCCTGTGAGGATCCAAGAAAATAATTGACTTTGCTCTGTGGGTAAAAAGCACACAAGTGCTTATCATCAGCTCAGGAATATATTACCAGCTGAGAGACGTAAACAGGGACTCCGCCAGTAGCAGTGGGTAGTTGCAAATGCCTAGTGAATGCAGCATTAGAGAAATGGAATCCTTCTGGGTTCAATAGCTATAAAATCAAAAGACAACAGCACTCACGCTCATTAGGGCTGTTGTCTTTAGCTGGGGACTTTCCATGACATAAAACGGATAACAGAAGTCTTTAAAAGACAGTTGAAACAATTCCAAGTCTTGGTTATTCTGTTTTCTGAGAAGCCTAAATGAACTTGAGAAAGCAGAGTATATAGAAATTTTTCTTAAAACAAAAGAATTTCTTTTTCTCAGACCAGAAGTGCCTCCAGAAATCACCTTTCCTAAACTAAAACAGAGTGTTTTGTTTAATTATTCTGACCTTTTATAGATTTAGTTTCTACTTACATACATTGTACTTCAAAGAATTTTCCATGCTTGGGCTGATACAGTGGAGACTGCCTTGCTCAAGTTGTCTATCCTTTGTATGCAACTAAGATGAACAGATGCATGCTATGGATGCAGGAACATGGACCTGATGGTGCGGGTCCAGAGGAGGGCCACAAAGATGATCAGCAGTCTGGAACACCTCACCTACAAGGACAGGCTGAGGAAGCTGGGATTGTTCAGCCTGGAGAAGAGAAGGCTCCAGGGAGACCTAACAGCCACCTTGCAGTACCTGAAGGGAGCTTATAAAAAGACTGGAGAAGGCCTGTTTACAAAGGCCCGTAGTGAAAGGACGAGGGGTAATGGTTTTAAATTAGAAAGGAGTGGATTTAGATTAGAAATAAGGAGGAAGTTCTTT
>JANHGN010004224.1:23469-36970 GCA_024605025.1 Megaceryle maxima | reverse complement strand
CTCAGCAGGGGGGTTGGACTAGATGACCTCTAGAGGTCCCTTCCAACCCAGACATTTCTATGTTTCTATGTTTCTATCACAGCAAGTTTAATTTCATTAGTGAAAAGAAAAAAAGGGCATCATGAAGATCCTTGCTATAAATTGTATTATATGTTTTGAGTATCACAATGGTTCTAAAATTTTCATATACTAAATGGTTAGTTCCCTAAATTATCCTGAATAAAAATTTCTGGAATTCCTACTTCAAGCTATGGGGAAACATTCAATTTCAAGTAGATTTTCTAAATCCAACTTATTTTCAGAATAATTTTGCATCTACAGTTGTCCTTTTAAAAGTCTTATTTAGAATGCAAAGAAGAGGCAATGTTGTGTCATCAGTGGAGTCACCAATTTATTTAATAGATGCTCATGAAGTGAAAAGGAAACACTTTGGGAATCATTAGCTATAAGAACCAAATAATTTTTTTCCCTCACTGGTATCCACAGTTGTACTTATCCTGTATCTTACTTTAATCCAAAAAAAGAATATTAAAGAAAAATCTTTAGGAAATAATTTAAACTACTCTGCAGGTATTTTTGTATTGTTATATCCTAATTCTTGCAAGTCATACTTTAAATACCAGTTATGTGCACTCAGAGGTTTAAAAGAAAATCTAATGCCAAAGGGCAACTTTACAAGCGTAACTGCATGTTAAGTATCCAGGGTTACTTCAACTGATTAAATTTTTGGTATTTTCAACCCTCAGAGATCATCAAGTCACCTCTGGACCAGGAAAAGCTTCATTTCTTCAGATATGTGTCCAATGCGCCCAGTTTTCCAAGCTTCACTTTTACACAGATTTTCTAAGATGCCCTATCTGAAAACAGGGAGCTCAATTTTGCTGTCCTACAACTCGGTTGCAAACATGGCAACAGTGGTTCTCTGGTCAGCTGCTGTCAGGTTGAATATGTCATGACTGAGCTCTGCCAACCTCACCTTGGATAATAATTTGAAAGAGTAACTTGTCTGAAAATGACCCAAATTACTTAAACTATTATGGTCAGTGCTG
Organism: Megaceryle maxima; assembly: GCA_024605025.1. Lineage (NCBI taxonomy): Eukaryota > Metazoa > Chordata > Aves > Coraciiformes > Cerylidae > Megaceryle > Megaceryle maxima. The sequence continues at coordinate 35,921 of JANHGN010004224.1, read as the reverse complement.
ACATACAGCATGATAGCACATATTTCCCTTAGGAAACCAGGCTGAAACTAGATTAAAATTCTATTTCCTTTCACAGAAATTTTTATTTTATTCTGCCATTACTGGTATCAACACTGTCATTTGAATCATGATGATTCAATAAATTTGAATTATGGAACATCAATGCAGAGTATATCATATAGCAGTCCATGTCATTTGTCTGCTTGTGACTTTTGGGAAAAATAATGGCCTATTCAACTAACAGTTTCTCTTCTTCGGCATAGAAATAGCTTAAAAAAAAATTAAATTGCTGTTGGAATGCATTCTTATAAACATGTACACAACAATAAATACAAAATTAATGGCAGTGATTGAAAGTAATAAGTACTGACTTTTTACATGCACACATTGCCTATTTCTGAATTTATATGTTTGTTGTCTCCATGTGTTTAGTTAATTTTGCGAACAAGGAACATTAGGCATGTGATCCAATGACATCATGCAAAATAGTTTGGATTAAAATAGCATATAAATGAGGTTAAACTATTCAGCATTAAAAAATGCTGGGGACAACTTTTTACTGAAAGTGTACTGAATAAGACAGCTCCTATGACAAGATTTATCCAGGCTCATCAAAAAATGTCTGGACATCCTTTATTTTTGCCTGCATACAAGAGAGAAGATGGGAGAAATGAATTTTACCATTTTGTAATAAAATACATTATTTTGGCACTAAATCTGTTTTTCAAAAATGTAGAGATTTTATGTACAGACATACACACTTTCATGGAATTTAAGAGAATATTAAACTGTCTGAATAGGCTCACAGTAAAAGCCAGTAGCCGAGAGAATTTACACCTTTTTATCCATATTCTGAGTTGCAAAGGTATGTTTAAACTACTATGATATATGACAGTATCATGCAAATATACCTTAAGTGGATTGTGATAATCCACTTAAAAAAACAAATTCAGTATGCATGACTGAAGAAGAAGGGGAATTTTATTTTTTTCCCATGTGATATACAACTCCTGACATTGAAAAGGAATAAAATAGAAAAATGGTGTTACAGCTCTGTCTGGTGCTACAGTTAGGTGGAGTGGCTGTTATATTTTGAAATCAAATTTAATTTATAGAACTTTTTAATTTATAGTACTGTGGCATATAAAACATAGATGTATGTCAGGGATTCTGGAAATAGGATTCTGAATTTGGATACCTGGTAATCTGCATTTCTATTACAACTGAAATACAGACAGCATAACTGACAGATTTGTAAAGTTAATTTTGTTTTGGCATATTGTTTACAGCAGTGGTAACAAAGTTATTAGGGAAGATTGTGGGGCTATTACACTACATAGTATTACTTTAAAAATAACAGTATTAAAGGCGGAAAACAGGCTGAGTGAGAAAAGGACATATAGAAGGATTTCTTAGCACATCTGAAGGAAAATATATCTGGAAATATGTATGCTCCTCACTGTCATTTTTCTTCTAAATTTTCTGAGGAACAGTAGAGTAAATCTGTTATCAAACTTACCAAAGCTCACTGCTCTTTTTTTATTCATTCCTGATACTGAAGTACACTATGACTGAAGACATGTGGGAGTATTTTATTTCTTTAAGTTTTAGAATTGATTACAGTGATCTTCAGATATATCAGATTTATGGCTGTGAAGCCTAAAATCCTCATTTTATTCACTTTACAATCCCAGTATCAGAAACATCAGGAGGTGCCTCCACATTATTTTTCCTATAAGTGATCTAGAGGAACATGTTTACTGAAAGAAAAAAAGTACACATCAATCTTTATGTTCATGCAATCTCTTGTGCTGAAGCTGTATATGTGTCTTATAGCTTTGTGGTTTTTGGATGCTCTTCCTATAGAAAATCAATTAGCATTCCCTTCACACAGTCAAACAAACTTTGAAAGGGTGTGTATATTTGAAGTAATGTATTTTTAGCTGAGGAAATAAGAAATAGTTAATATAAGTAATTATGAATTGTTTTCAGTCCCCAGAAGTGAGAAGCACTGCAAATAAATATCGGGTAGTTCTTCTTAAGAAAGTTTCCATTCAGGACATGCAGTATAGTGTAAAATATCCTAGAGATTATTATTTGAGTTTCAGCACTTCAGTGTTAAAAATGTCTTATTGCTAATTCAAAAATGTAATCAATTTCAATTTGTGGCTTTTTTGTGTGTGCTTCTTTTATTTTTTTTTTTGCTTGTGTGTTTGGTTTTTTATTATTATTATTTATTTGGTTGGTTGGTTTTGTTTGCTTGTTTGTTTTGGTTCTGTTCTCTGATTCTATAGAGGAAAGACAAAAGCATTACTGAACAGGGAAGAGATTAGTAGGGCACTTTGCTTAAACTACTTAGCTCTTAATTCTAAGCAGTCATCCTTCATCTGTGTGTGCCTGACTGGTATTCAACATACTAGGCCCAAGTAATGCCAACTGACCAACAGTATCCACTAGTAACCAGCTGATATCATGGACCAACAAACATAGGTGATTATCTAATCTGCATGTCATATGTTGATCATCTTTCCTCCTTTGAGAATTGTGGTGTCTTTAAGTAAACGACTGTTAGCTGTTTAGCTAAATTTCTTTTATTTGCCATACACTGTTTTAAATGTGTTTGAAGATAATAATATGTGCCATGTTGAGGTATAAAGGAAATAAAGAGAATCTGTATGAGAAAATAGCTTCACTTATCATTGAAATGTTGTCTCAGAAACATGACATAGGTAGAAAAAGTTTAGCTCTGGTAAAGCTAAACCAAAGTGTAAATTAATAACAGTGTCAATAAAAAAACAAAAAAACAAAAAACAAACTATGATTATTTGACAGTTTCCAGAATTAATTTCCTAAAATGTGAGCTGGCTAGATAATAGGTGTTTTAAAAAGGCTTGAAAATTCCATCGTTGAATTCTGAAGAAATCTTAGCTCTATATGTACTTTGTCTTTGCCTGCATGGCTTCCTATAAATGTGTACCTTGCTGTTTATATTTAATTCATATGCTTTCTCAAAACAAATCAGCTTTCAAAAGGTGAGTTGATGAAACTAGTCATAAAATACAGCCCAAGAATTTACTCACAGGAATGAAACATCAGGTCATTCAAAACCAGTCTGAGTTTGAGACCAGAAAAAATAGTGAAGAATTTGAAAATTTTGTATACTGGATTATTCACTGGGTCTAGGAGAAAAAATTGTATCCCTCAAAACAATATTAGATTAATAATATTGACAATGTATCTCAAAGTCAGTTTACAAATATCCAATTTTAAATGTGTTCCACGTTAATCTTGAAGGATAAATGAATTAGAGTTGTTAACTAATTCAGACATGTTAAGAAGCCTGTGCAAAAGTCATCACCTTTTCTGGCCCAGCAGCACCCATAGTGAACCAGTATGACACTTGTACATCATGTTTTGTGCTTCTTGCAAACCAAAGACAGAAGTGAAGTGGGAAGAGAAATGTAAGACTGAGCAGTATCAGAGAGTCTTTCAAGTAGTGTGGTTAGTTTCAGTCACAGGTTGGGGACCATAGGTTTGAATTTTAGGGGCAGGAAAATTTAATGCATCAATGGTTACCTACTTCTGTACCATGTGCTAAATAAATCCTAACAGAGATAATTTGAGTTCTGAGAAATCATGTAAAATCACACAACTACATTAACTGAACATTGAGTTTATTAAGACTTGCCTCTACTTTCCCTCCATTTTGAATGGTTTTCCTTTTGTTCCATATAAATCACTTGTGACACATTTTTATTTTGCTGTTGTCAGCTACTATTTAGAAGCTGAATAATCCTTTGTATGTTTACTAATTGCTTCTATATTTACTTTCACTCCCATCTTGAAAGTGAATTTTGGGGAAGCATGTGGCAGCAACCCTCATACTGTGTGCCAGCATCAACTGCTGGATTTGTCCATTCACACCAATTCTCTGCTACACTCGGGCTGTCATCTTTAAAAACCAGAATGAAATAAATGTCTTATTTGGTCATCTTCAGTAAGCCATTATTGCCTTTGAATGTTCTCTCTAACAGAGGAAGCATTCATGTCATTTTACAGTTACCTGCTCGTTCCTTCATAGAGCTATGCATTTATTTATTTTTCTTACCAGACATGACCTTACTGTGTGCCAAACTAGAAGGTATTTTGTATGGATTTTCTGCACTGATTTAAACTGCTGAGCTGACCTAATCATATTCCACATTCAGAGAGGAAATGTGATCAAAAAGCAGCTCTGTCTAATATATCAGTACTAACTATCTCAACAATCTGTACTGAAGAAAAGATTTATTAAAAGCCCTTCAATCCCAGAGTTGATCCTCACTAATACTTGTTGCCTTCATCAGTCTTTTTAGGAGAATTTTCGTTCTTCCACTTGAACACATTGGACATGTAAACCAATAAATCAATGACTGCAAATATTACTCATAGTTATTAGGACACCATAGTAAGTTATATGTAGAAGCAACATCCAGTTTATATATGGGTTAAGAGTTATGAACCATCAACTTACAGTACAAATTATTTCATTATACTGTTAGTACCTTTTTATTATTACCATCTGGTGAATATTTCTTATCTTCAGAGATTAAAAAAACTCCTAGAATCATAGAATTGTTTAGGTTGGAAAAAAATTTTAATGTCCTCAAGTCCAGTCATTAACCTAACACTGTTAAGTCCACCACTAAAACATGTCCCTCAGCTCATCTACTACACGTTCTTCTATATGCTTTTGTGCACCCTCATCTGCACATGTTCTATTAAATACATCCAGTGATGGTGACTTAGACATGGTGTCATTCGCTCTTATCTCTTGTTCCCTGGGAGAAGGGACCGACCTCCACCTCTTTAAAATCTCCTTTCAGGTAGTTGTAGAGAATGATAAGGTCTCCCCTCATCCTCCTTTTCGGCAGGCTAATCACCCCTGTTGCCTCAGCCTCTCATCATAAAACCTATGATCTAAATCATTCTCCAACTTCCTTGCACTTCTCTGGACATGCTCCAGCACCTTAATGTCTTTCTTGTAGTGGATGGCCCAAAACTGAACACAGTATTCAAGGTGCATTCTCACCAGTGCTGAGTACAGGGGACGATCACTTCCCTAGTTCTACTGGTCACAGTATTTTTGATACAAGCCAGGATGCCATTGGCCTTCTTGGCTGCCTGGGCACACTGCTGGCTCATATTCAGATGGCTGTCAACCAACAGCCCTAGGTCCTTTGCTGCTGGACATCTTTCCAGCCACTCTTCCTCAAGCCTGTAGTGTTGTGAAGGATTCTTGTGACCTAAGTCCAGGAGCTGACACAAATGGATCAAATGTCCTAAGAGCTTCAGGAGTCAACCAAAACTAAGTTTCTGTGGCATAAGGTGTAGATTGACAAGTTCACAAAGCACACAACAGGTTAGATAGACACAGATTAATTTTTTAAACTTTTGTTTTCCTGTCCTTCAAAACTTTTTAGCTAGTTCAAAAGGGGAGGACAGACCTGATTTTCCTCACCACCAAGGTCATTTGGTCCTTACCCCATAAAAATTTCCAAGTTTTATTCTTTAAAGAATTTTTATCTAAATACTGCTCTGACTTGCTTAGACAAGCAGATGCCATCTTCTCACAGCTGAAGCTAGCATAGCTTCAGGCAATTTTTGCTCCTCCTATGTACTTACTCTATATTTCACTGTCACTTGTTCTTACTTTCCAGAATATAAATAATTCAAGTATTAAAAGACCCTAGCAAGATATCATGGCAATTAGACTAGAAGTGTGAGAAACCACAGAGGAAATCCCAGAACTCACTCATATTCCAAAAGAAGAAAAAAGAAACATTGTCCCTCTCCCAATTAATATCACAGAACTGCTATGGTCTCAATGTCTCCCTTATATCTATTATCTTCTAACTCATTTACTAGTAATTTCCATCACTCAATACTTACCTAATTTCAAATAGTCCATAAGTATTTTATCCCCATGGATTTTTTGAAAGATGAGCATATTTAATAATAATAAAGTCATAACAATTATTTAGATGAAGTGTTCAGCAAGAAGATACAGAAAATCTTAAAAAAATCTTACCGAGTTCAGCAACATTGGATGCTTTTACTTGAGGAAACCATTTATTTTGCAAAGATAACAAGCAATATGAAAGGTGAAGGAAAACCTGAAAATTAATAGACATTAGTTTTACTACCATAACATTCTACAGCAGTTTTCCTGTTGACTTTGAAGAAAACAGAATTGGTCACATGAGGATAACAGAATTTTACAGGAATTAATTAGTCTTTCTACTAAAATTTTTAAGTTTGCTTTTATTTTTTCTCACAGTCTTAATTTTTCAGTTATTTTGGGGAAAAAACCAAAATCTTAATAAAATTCTGAAAGGAAAACTTGTACTCTAAATATGCCTTATTTCACTTCTTGCTGCTATTTCTCTGAGCCCTGTTACACAAATTGGCTTTTAGGTAGATTCTATAGATATGCTAAATAAAAGTTTAAGGAGTAGGAAACAGCTGTGGCATCAACGCTTGAATACAGAATAGAGCTTCCTCCTTTTGTCAGGGACTTTATTTCAAGTAAATTGAATAGTAAATAAACAGTGATTCTTTTTTTAAAGACAAAAAATGGAGCTTTTCCAACATTTCTCAATTTATTATACTTTTATGAAAATATTTTTTAAAAAATTAATGATCAATTAAATACTTGTATTCCTAAGGAAAACCTGAGCAAGAGAATTAACAAAATAAAAACCATAAAGGAATTTCCATGCATTCTGAAACTATTATTTTATAAAATCAGATGAAAAGGTGGTTACTTATTACTGTATAGTCCTTCTAAAGTGCTTTTTTCTGTATTCTTCTCTTCTAAGGAATAGCTCAAAGAGCTACGGTGAAAGAACCATGAGGTGTAGTAAAATGAAGAAAATGGTAGTGTAAGACATGCAGTTAGAATCTGGTTCATAGTTTCTTTTCCATCAATACATTATGAATGGATTATATGCATGGAAGACTTCTTTAAGAAAGTGTAAAAATGAAGTATGAAAGTCTTTGGTGGGACTTCAGTGTGTTTATGTAGTTAAAGAGAAGGTAATACCTAAAACTGAATATCTTGAACTTGCAGTGTCTGTTAACTTTTCTGCTTTTCTTTCTTTTCAGTTACCTTCTTGCTCAGAAAGAAATTCCAGGTCAGAATGAAAATGGGACATGCAATGGTTTAAAATGTTGTGCCGATAAAATTAACATTAAACCAGTATTGCCCCTCATATTTTGAAAAGGAAGAAGCCCATGCAAAAAAGGGTTTTACCATTGGAGACACCATTCTCTGTTCCCTGCTTCTCTACAGGATAGATTCATAAACTCATGCAATTTTTTGCCTAGTTTCCTACACTTTTGTAACTGCACTTGTTACCAGCCTTTCCCTGTGTACTTTTAAAGTCTCTGTACAGTTTAAATCTAATTAGATAGATAGATCAGAATCTTAAAAAAAAAATAAATTCCTACATTCTTAAAAAAATATAAGAAATGGAAGAGAAGGCAGATTCAAGTCAAAGAACTCAACAGTGAGCAAAGCTACAGGGTAATCTGGTGATGTCTGTTCTGCCTGACCCACTGGCTTCTCAGATGATTGTCTGAGTGACCAAAAAGGTTCCAACTGTTCAGATCTTTGCAATTTGATGTTAAGCTCCTTATGAGGCACAGAAAACAGAAACCTTTTATGTTGCTTTGAAGATGACTCTGGAAGTACCACTAACTGAGGAGAAAAAGAAAGAAATATCACAAGCTGTTTTTATCCAGTTGTCAGTTTAGTGAGTGATATTGTCTAAAATTGCAGCAGGGTTAAGGGAACTGTGTAATACCTTTGAGGAAAGACTTAACAGTTAAGCAACTTGTTTTCTAGTTATCATGTCTCAGTTTCATTAGGATAGATTTTGAAATGTGGAGAGAATCACTAGGAGTTTTATTACTTAATTCAGAGCGACTAGATTTCATCTGTAGAATAGGAAGTGGATCAGTAATATTGTATTCCATATTGTTTTCTTCAAGACACAACAGACTCAAACCACAAGAAGTGACAGTTGACAGCGTTTATGCCATCTGTACTCTCAGAAGAATTCAGGGTTTCTTTCAATTGAAAATGAATTTTTAGAATTTGACACATCCTCGTGGGTAAGCTCAGGAAGTGTGAGTTGGAAAAGGGCACTGTGAGATGGGTTGAGAACTGGCTGAACAATAGAACTCAGAGGGTCTTAATCAATGACATGGAGCCCAGTCAGCAACCTGCAACTAGCAGTGTTCCCCAGGGGTCAGTACTGGGTCCAGTCTTATTCAACATCTTCATCAATGACCTGGATGAAGGGATGGAGTATACCCTCCATAAGTTTGCTGATGATACTAAATTGGGAGGAGTGGCTGACACACTGGAAGGCTGTGCTGCCATTCAGCAAGATCTGGACAGTCTGGAGAGCTGAGCAAAGGGCAGCAAAATTAAGTTTAACAAGGATAAGTGTAGAGACCTACACCTGGGGAGGAATAACAAACTCCTTGCACCAGTACAGGTTAGAGGTGGACCTGGTGAGAAGCAGATCCATGGAGAAGGACCTTGATGTCCTGGTGGACAATATGTTATCCATGGAGGAGCAATGTGCCCTTGTAGCCAAGAAGGCCAATGGTATCCTGAAGTGTATAAAGAAGAGTGTGTCCAGCAGGTTAAGGGGAAGTTCTTCTCCCCTTCTACTCTGCACTAGTGAGACCACGTTTGGAGTTCGGTATTGTGCTCAGTTCTGGACATCCCAGATCAAGATGGACAGGGAAATACTAGAAAGAATCCAATGGAGGGTGATTAAGGACTGGAACATGACACTTAATGAGGAAAGGCTGAGAGCCCTGGGGCTCTTTAGCCTGGAGAAGACTGAGAGGGGATCATACTAATGTTTACAAATACCTGAAGGGTGGGTGTTAAATAGAAGGGGACAGTCTGTTTTCAGTGGTGCCTTGGGATAGGATGAGAGGCAATGGTCACAAGCTGGAACACAGAACATTCCACCTCAACATGAGGAGAAACTTTTTTACTGTGAGGGTGATGGAGCACTGGAACAGGCTTCCCAGAGAGGTTGTGGAGTCTCTTTCTCTAGAGATGTTGAAAACCTGCCTGGATATGTTTCTGCGTGGCCTGCCCTAGGTGATCATGCTCTGGCAAGGGGGTTGGAGTTGATGACCTCCAGAGGTCCCTTCCAACTTCTACCATTCTATGATTGTATGATTCTATGAATTTGCAAAGACTGGTTTTGGTTTTTAATTCTTTCAATAACTGTAATTTCTAAACCGTTCTAACCTTTTTTTTCTATCATCTTCTCTTGGACCCAAAGACCTGGTGTTCACACTGAGTTCATTATTTACTGCATTAATTTTATCTTTCTGATCTGAACTTTAATCAACCATAGATCCTATGAAAAACAAAGAATGACAAAGTAGTATATTGATACCAAAAATCCATTTTTTTCTGAATACTGACATTGTATGATAGAAGCTCCCCAGCTGACAAAAGAAATCTGTGTTTTCCCATTCAAAATTGAGAACCAAGATTTTTCCAGGCTTTAGTCAAGTTAAAGCAATTAAGAATTCATAGATGAATATTTCAAATGATGTTCATTTATGCCTCATGCTTTACAGTATTTTAATGAGTAGAAGATTAGCTCATAGTCCTTGAAAATCAGTAACTGTGTTAAAGTAGGCTAGAATATACACCTCGATTCACTTCTATCTTGTAACTATATTTCAGTTGGGAGTATACTAATCATTTCACTGCTGTTATTGCAAGTATTGTAATAGAAAACCCAAATTAGTTTCTGTGGAATCATATGAAAAGCTGTTGTTTGTGTCATTTGGAATTCATTTAACTTTAAGCTTTAAAGTAACTTTTAACCAAACAGTATGCTCAGTACACCATGTGCAGGAGTTTTGTCAACTCAGGATATAAGAAATATAACTGAATAACTGAAGTATTTAACCAAAGGAAAAAAATAAAAAAAATAAAAAAATAAAAAAAAAGAGAAGAGAAGAGAGAAAAGAAAAAAAAAAATCTCTGATGCATTAAATTTTCTACTTAAATGTGCTTCTGAACATTTGCAATTGTGAACAATTTAAACACTAGAAAATTGAGGATAAGTATGTACAAAGTAAACCAGTTTTTTTTTTCTAAGAAATGATAGCTTTTATAGAACTACAGAAGGGATGAATTACCATTTGATTATCACAAATGTGTAAATAATTCTGAATATGTTTTCACTAAAATCCAGTTAACAGTTCTGTAGCTGCTTATACACTAATATTGATTTTTTTTTAAATGCTTACTATTTTCTAAGATGTTCTCACTGACTTCACTAGCATTTGAAAATTCTCTTTTAAAACTTCCTGGAGAACTTCTTTCAAATAATGTACTAGCAAATTCTCAAAGGATGGAAATATATCATAGAATCCAGCATCACAAAATCCTCTGTATAGAAAGGGACCTTTTGAAAACATCTAATTCAACCTTCCTGCTCAAGCAGGGTCAGCTAAAGCAGGACATGCAGTCCTGCTTTGTATCCAGTCAGGAAACCTGTTCCCATGTTTGATCACTCATAGAAAAATAGTGATTTGTTGTGTTCAAATGGATTTTAATGTTTTAATTTGTGCCCATTCCGTCTTGTCCTATCACCATCACCACTGAGAAGAACCTGACTCCTCCTTCATTCCTTTCCATCAGGGAATGCATCCTATACATTAGTGAGATTCCACTGATCTTTATGTTCTCCAGGCTGAACAGTCCCTGGTTTTGCAGTCTCTCTTCATCTGTCAGAAGCTCCAGTCCCTTAATCATCTTTATGGACCTTCAGTGGACTGTCTTCAGCATGTCTAAGTCTCCTGTACTGGGTAACCCAGAACTGGATAAAACATTGCAGATGTGTCTCACCAGTGCTGAGTAGAAAGGAAGGATTACCTTCCTTGACCCACTGGAAAACTATTCCTACTGCAGCCCATAAATAAAAACAAATGTATAAACCAAAAACAGCAGAGAATTAAAAATTTCTGAACATTCAAATTTCATAATAGCTCAATAGCCTTGGCTTCATTGATCACAATATTGTAGAGTCTGGGATCCTCCTGAGCAAGCTGAAGGTTAGTACTAAGACAGGAGGTTTAGATTTTATCAGAGCAAACTTCAGGTGGCTCAGAGCTCAATTAGGACAGAGTCCATGGGAAGCTTTCATGGAGGATAAAGGAGACAGTAAGTGCTAGGATTAAAATTTTTTTTTTTTTTTTTTTTTTTTTTGATTCCCGGATACAGAAAACCAGTTTGTTCCTTTAACAGTAAAGGAAATAGACAGAGTAAGATGCAGCCTTGGCTTGATTGTGAGCTTCTGAGTCTGCTCAAAACCAAACAAGCATCATGGGTACAGGTTAGTCCTGGGGAGATTCCAGTTGCACACAGGAGGAAAATTTTTCACAGTGAATACAATCAGCCATTGGAATAATGTCCCCAGGGAGGTGGTGGATTCCCCAACATTGGACATTCAGCTGCACAGGGTCCTGGGTCATCTTGACTAGGCCATGCTTTAACCAAGAAAGGCTGGACCAGATGATGCTTGAGATCCCTGCCAAACTAGTGTTCTATTATTCAATGAATAATTACGGTCTTTCAATGAATAATGGATTTTTCCAAGAATTTGTGCCATTCATTTAAATTAATAAGCGTGGAGAGTTAATTTGAAGGTAAGAATAGATAAAATGAACTTCTGCCTAAATTTGTCATAACTTTAAAAACCTGAGGGGTTTTTATTTTATTAAAATATATTTATGAAACAACCTCTTTTTGAGTTATATTACCTGGTTTTAGATTACCTTCAGTTATATTCTTCTTCTAAGCCCTATTCTTGCCAACTGAGTTTGAATTTCTGCATTCTAAATGAAATGGAATTTCTAAATGAAATGTGCAATTGCATTATAAATTAAATGTAACCAATGCTGAACATTAATTTTGTAGCAGTACTAATTCCTGCTTGAGAAACTCTTTTCAGCATAATTAATGACACTTCTTTTTTTTCAGTTTAAATAATGCAACATTTGGAAAAAGAAAGCCAAAACCCACACCACAAAACAGTCATGAGTGTCAGTAAAATACCTTTTTTTTTTTTCCCTCATACAACCTTTAGAAGTGTTTGACAATGTAAAAAGTTATTTTAAAATAAAATTGATGCTGAGTTCTCTAACAATCAGAAGACATTGAAACTAAGTATGCATATTTTTATGTGTTTCCCTCTGTGTTTCACATGATAAAACACTTCTATGTTTTTTGCCTCCTTCAGCCAAAACAATACTAAAGGTACACTTTTTTTTTTTTTTGCTTTATACCGAATATGACATCTATGGGCCGGAATCCCTCACTGGTCAGTTTGGGGTCACCTGTCCTGTCTACTCCTCCC
>JANHGN010004224.1:0-12821 GCA_024605025.1 Megaceryle maxima | reverse complement strand
ATCAGCTTCTCGTCGGGCGGTGAGAACCCCCATGGGGTGAAGGCAGTTACCAAAGGCCAGCGGTGTGGAGAAAATGTCCCAGCAAGCCCGCTGTGCAGAATTCCATTATAAGCCTTGGCCATTTGCTGCTGCCAGAGCCCTTGTAACTTCACATGAGGTATCTTGATATTTATCAGACAGAAAGGGATGACAACATCTCCAGAAAATGACTGAAGCACTTGCAGTTAGGAAAAACAGTTTCAATCAAGCAGCAAGAGATTTAGAAACAAATGCACCTGTTATGTAAGTGATCCATCCATAGGGCTCCTTTATGAAACACGTTCATAATTCAGCCAGCCCGTTAAATCTAGCTGTTATACCCTGATCACATCTACTAGATGAAACATCACAGACAACATCCAGGTGTTCTCACATCAAGGGTGAGATACCTCTCAGGGCTGTGGTGACAATTAACTTAGTCTTAGAAGCTGTCTTTAGCAACTTTAGCAGCAGAAGCACAGGTAGCTTTAAGTTTAGGAGCAGATATAAGAGTAGGTTTTGAAGATCTGGGCTAAATCAGTGGTGACTGAGGTAATCCAACGTAGTACTGAGTTTTGAAAGTCTCTGTGTGACTCTAACCATAACTGATCTTTCTGAGATTAGCAAAATTTGTGCTGATAAACCAAAGATTTATTCTTCCCAACATATATAATCCATCTTAGTACAGTAATTAATGAAATTATTCCTTTAAATGACATTAGAGCCCTAATTCACAGCATTGCTAAAATGCAGCTGGTTCCCCACATAACTGGCACACGTCAGCACAATATGCAGGCTGAGACACTCTGTTTTGCTGTTCTACCCAGATCTTTACTCTCTCCATTTCCTTCTGGCTTCTACCTCTGCATTTGAATAGCACGCAACCAACAATTAAAAGCCAACCTTTCTCTCTAGTTGAGCACCTCTCACTTGCAAAAAGTAATGTAAAATCCATATTAGATGTAATGTTGGACTGGTTTGAGCTGTAGCCTCAAAGCTGAACATTTACATTCAAAAGCTTAAATTCAGCATGCACTTTTGCTTTGTCTCTGCTGGTTGTAAGGGTTTTCTTAGGATATTGCACTGCTTGAGGCTCCTATATCTTGCCATTAGACCAGGTTTATTAAATCAAACTACATTTACTCATTTGTAATTCCATCCCTTTAATCTTCAAAAAATATTTCTCTGAGGCTTTCCTTTGATATCTATCAAAAGGTGTGGTCTATTCCACTTTAAAAATGGAACAGTGAAATGGATGGTAAGAGCAGGAAGACATAACCATTGTCACTCTATTTTAAGATGAGGGCAGACCTTTTTCATTATTAAGTCAGAGCAAAAGAATAGCTGTTAGACTTTAAATTAAAAAAAAAAAAAAAATCTATTTGAATGAATTCCAGTGAAGATAAGAGAAGTACAAATGATATATTCCATTATAAACCTTGTAATAACTTGAAATTGATTAGTGTTTGAAAACTGATGGATAACTACAAAGCATTACTATTGTAAAGCAAAGTGAAATTTTTGATACCATGCAACTACCTTAAAATCTCTAATTTTTCCCTCTTTTACAATATTCACAGCAGAAATAAAGAGATATCTGTCATTCATGAGAAATGAGTCTAGTTCTGAAAATTATATTGTTACTTATGTCAAATTTTAATAGAAATAGTGAAATAATGATTTGGAAACAGGGGCAACCAGGATCAGAAGGAATGGTTCAGATATGCAAGCACAGGAGGTCTCTGTCTGCTTAGAATCTCAATTATAGTAGGTCAGGCAAAGGGAGTTCAGCTGCAGACTTGAAGCTTAGTATGAATATATTCAATGACATACAGGAGAAAAAGCCCATATAGGTAACCCACAATTCAGTCATAAGCTCCTGTGCAGACTATTTAGTCTCCTCCTTACATTTTTACGCTAGCTGGCACATAAGAAGAATTTATAGGGCAGTAGTTAGAAATTGGGCCATGGAAAATGTGCTCTGGCTTTAAAGAATAAGGCAGAGCCTTAGAAAACATGTGTGATCTCAAGTTATCTTTTATCAAACTATGAATGTTACTTTAGAATAATACAATATAAAATACAATTTTGAACTCAAAGCAATTCAATTTTGAAGAACATTCTTTCTCTGGTTATGATGTTTTAACAAAGGTAACACAATTTAGAATGGTACTTGAGCTATTTCATTAGAATTCACTGTCACAAATATGGTTAACTTCTTTCTACTTTTTATTTTCTCAAAGAAATAAATTTCTAAAGAATTGAACTGAATCTTTTCTGGGTTGAATTTTTAGATTGGAGAAAATCCTACCTTCTTTTCTAGGCATCTATCAGGCTTTGGATAGATATTTAGATAGTCAGATAGGTAGATAGATATGGACAGGTATCTAACACACCATGTGGTGAAAGTGAACATGACAAGCCCACGTGAGAACCAAATTGAAACAGGGTAATACATTGTACATATTGAAATTATATGAGGAGGTGTGGCGACAACATGGAAGCTAAGGTCATTGCCTCTGGTTAGGAACACCACCCCCATGAAGACTTCAGCTAGAGTTTTCCCTTCTCTGACAATGCAGTTAAGTGATGAAAAATCATTGATTTTATTTGAATTTAAGTTCCTGTCAGGAAATGAATGAATTACTTTAATAAGAAAAGTAAATTACCAAAGATTTTTGACTGATTTTTTTTGGTAAAGCTGTCAGTAACAAATGTGGACTAATATTTTCAATTGAGTGCAATAATGTGGAGAAGGACAGAGAAGAATTTAACTGAACTGTGAATAGTTACCAACAATAACTATCTTTTAGGTGGAATATGACACAACTGGGAGAGTTTGCACACTTCAGATGAGGCAATGAAAGGTGGATGTGCTGTACTTTTACAGTTTGAAAAAGAGCTCAGAACATATCAAATGGGGCAAACGGAGTGGTGTCTCTTGATTCTTGTTATATATTTCATTCAGGCAAAATAAGAGAATATGTTCAAAATCTTAAGAAAAATACGCTACTGATAGATTACACTTGCTCTATCAAACTACTACTGCTAGTTAAAGAAAGTGGTTAAATGTTACATCAAGCTTTCATTCACAATATTCATTAGCAATTTTCCTTTCTGATTCCTTATTTGCTGTTTAGATTCCAGCTTCACTGACCTCAGCATTTTAATTCTGAAGATCTAGCAGGATTAAAGAGGAGAAAGGGAAGTTTGCTTACCTTGGAAAGTATCATTATATCGTTGTCAACTAATGGTTCTAAATTAATTGGCAATTAATATGTGAAACTGACAAATGAATGGAACATCCATGGATTGTCCAGTTTTCAGTGGGTTCACATTGGAGTTTTACATATCTTCCCCTTTGTTATTCCTTCCTCAATATTTTAGGCAAATCTGAAAAACAGAAAAGTGGATAAGAAACTTGTAAAGAGTAATCATCTGATAGTTACTCAGCTCATTTCTTCTCTTCCAGTCCACTCAGTAGTTCTAGTACAGGGATTCTACCAAAAAATCAAAGCAAAGTAAACATCGTAAAAGGCAGCATTCTTGGAGTTCTTTTTGTATAACTTGAAAATCCTGTTAAAAAGTGTCTAATCCTAGAATCATAGAATTGTTAAGGTTGGAAAAGACCTTTAAGGTCATCCAGTCCCATTAATCTAACACTGCCAAGTTCACCACTAAACCATGTCCCTCAGCACCAAATCTATACATGCTCTTTTAAATACCTCCAGGGATGATGACTCAGACACTCCCCTGCGCAGCCTGTTCCAGTGCTTGACAACCCTTTCTGTGAAGAATTTTCTCCTGATGTCCAACCTAAACAACTCTGGCACAACTTGAGGCCATTCAATCTTGTCCTATCTCTTGTTGCTTGCAAGTTTCTTCAGCCACTCTTCCCCAAGCCTGTTCATTGCATGGGGCTGTTATCACCCAAGTGCAAGACTTTGCACTTGACTTTGTTGAACCTCATGCAGTTAGGCTTGGCCCATTGATCCAGCCTGTCAGAGAACAAGCTGTCAGGCCTATAGTTCCCTGGATCCTTCTTATAGCACTTCTTGTAGATGCACATCGTATCTGCTAACTTCCAGTGAATTGGGAGCCCCTTGCTTAGCCTTGATTGCTGATAAATGATGAAAGTGGCTTGGCAAGCACTTCCACCAGCTCCCTCTGTACCCTTGAGTAAATCCTATCTGGTTCCATAGACTTGTGTCTAAATGGTGCAACAGGTCACTAAGCATTTCCCCTTGGATTGTGAGAGCTTCATTCTGCTCCCTATCCCTTTTTTCCAGCTCAGAGGAGTGGGTACCCAGAGAACATCTATTAAAGACCAAGGCAAAGAAGGCATTCAATACCTCAGCCTTTTCCTCATTCTTTGTCACTATGTTTCCCGCTCACATCCAATAAAGGATGGAGCCCTCCTTTTGTTGCTAATGCATTTTACGGGATTTTTTTTTTTTTTTTTAATGGCAGTAGCCAGATTAGGTTCCAGCTAGGCTTTGGCCCTTCTCATTTTCTCCTTGCATAATCTCGTGACATTGTTGTAGACCTTCTAAATTGCCTGTCCCTCCTTCCAAAGATCATATTTTTTCCTGAATTTGAGCCAAAGCTCTCTGTTCATCCAAGCCAATCTTCTTCCCTGATGGCTTGTCTTTTGTCACATGGGAACAGGCCTGCTTGTGTGCTTTTAAGAGTTTCTTCTTGAAGAATGTCTAGCCTTCCTGGACTCCTTTGCCCTTTGGGACTGCTTCCCAAGGGACTTTGTCAACCAGTGTCCTAAACAGGCTAAAGTCTGCCCTCCACAATTCCAAGGTAGGAGTTCTGCTGACCCCCCTCCTTCTTTCTCTGAGAACTGAAAACTATAATTTCATGATTACTATGCCCAAGGCAGCCTCCAACCTTCACATCAACCACAAATCCTTCTCTGTTCACAAATAACAGGTCTAGCAGGGTGCATTCCCTAGATGGCTCACTCACCAACCATGTAACGAGTTATCTTCCACACACCCCTGAAATGTCCAAGACTCCTTCCTTTCTGCTGTATTGTATTTCCAGAAGACATCTGGTAAGTTGAAGTCATGTCCTAGAGCAAGGGCTTGTGATTGCAAGACTTCTTCCAGTTGCTTCTGGAATACGTCATCTGTCTCTTCATCCTGGTTGGGTGGTCTGTAACAGACTCTCACTGTGATATCTTCCTTGTTCACCTTCTCCCCGATTCATACCAACACCAACACTATTACTAGCATCATTAATGTCTAGGCAATCAAAACCTAACATACAGGGCTAACCCATCATCTTTCTTACCTTGTTTTTCCCTTCTGAAGAGTTTATAGCCATCCATTGCAGCAGTCCAGTCAAGTGGCTCATCCCACCATGTTTCTGTGATGGCAACTATACCATAGTTTTCCTGCTATACAATAGCTTTCAACTCCTGTTGTTTGTTGCTCATGGTATGTGCACTGGTGTAAATGCACTTCATCTGGGCTATGGATTCCACCACGTTGTTGCAGGAAGAAGCCCTAATTCCTACATGACCACTCTCAGATGTTTCTGTGTTTTCTAACACATCAATAGCTGCATGAATCTCCATCCCCTACTTCCACTGAGACAGCAGATCAAGGGATCTTGCTAGCACAATGCCTTCAAAAACTGTGTTCTGTGAAATGGAACCAATCCATGTGAAATTACAAAGTAGTGTTTTTCAGAGTTTCTGCCCATGTGATATATCAATATCATAATGGAAATGCTGTTAGCTTTGTGATAGTGATTCAGGAGAACATTTTCTGGCTTGCAATTTATTTTCCATGCCTCATGTCACTATGTTGTGCTATACAATATCACGTCTCATTCAAATACTTCATTCATTTTCATTGGCACCTATTGGCACTAAAATCAATGCTAATGGTAATAAACATGGAGTGAAAAGTGAGTTTCAGAAGAGTCTCACTTCTTCTGAAAGGGAATGAAGAAGAGGGAGACAAGCTTTTCTTAGTGGTTCCCAGTCACAATGCCAGAGGTAATGGGCACAAATGAAAAGAAGTGAAACTTCATCTGAACACATGAAGAAGTTTCTTTTTACTATGAAGGTGATCAGATGCTGGAACAGGTTGACCACAGAGGTTTTGCAATCTCTGTCTGTGGAGCTACTCAGAACCTGTCTGGACATAGACCTAGACAACCTGTTCTAGGTGTCCTTGCTTGAGCAGGAAGGTTGAACTAGATGATTTTGAGAAGTGCCCACCAACCTCAACATTCCTTTGATTCTGTGATGAGCATAAAAATCCAACCCAAAGACAAGTTGACAGAGACTGAAGTACTTTCTCTTTCCCTTGTCTCTACGAATGCAGAAGGCTGACCACTTGTATGTGATGAGGGACACCTGTATCTTTGCTATCCTACCCCATAAGAAAAAAAGGATGAATCACAAGGACGTCACCTGAATTAATAGGGATAAAAATTATGTTGTCCTGCTTGACTGGGGAGACAGGAAAAGGGAATTTAAAAAGTCACTTGGTGGATTCTCATGCACTGTGATATTCTTTGTGCATTCCTAAGAAGCGAGGAAGTCTAGCAGTGGTGGAACTCCTTTTTTTTTTTTTCAGGGTGGAAAAAACATACTATCCTTTACTTATAGGAGGCATGTGAAAAATACCATAAGGGTCTCTGGGCTTTCTACAGTGGATGACCAAGTTGCTCATTAAATCTTTCTTCCGTGACTTCTTCCTAAAGTTGTATGATCTGTTTCTTCACCCTCAGTGGCAAATTAATCAAGGCCACACTGAACCACCATCATCTGTACAGGTTAATTATTTTTTCCTTTCCTTGGCATGACTTTGTGTCATGTAACACTCAGAGTGTGATTTGAGTACCTTATACCTGAAACTCTGCCCATCCGCCAAAGTGGACACAGGTCATGCTGTGCCACTTGCTCTCACAGCCAGAGAACATATCTTAGATCTGTTAAGCTTGCTAATGCAGACATATCATTAAATCACAGTGGCAGCTTGATGATGGATCCTTCATAACTACACAGGAAGGTTTTTCCTATTAGTAGTGTATGAGGCTTTCCAAAGTCTAAACCCTGAGGTTCTGTCTCAATGTCTGAGTAAACCACTGCGGCCATTTAAGACAGTAGTAGCCTAAGTTTGTAATTTTAACTGTCTGCCTGCAGTGATGATTATTCTGGCAGGCTTCATGGAGTGTGATGTGCCCTGGTACTCCAACCATTTCGGCATATATCTTGGCACTTTTCCTCATTTCCCACTTACTGCTAAAGTAATGCACTAACCTTTAGACTGAAATGTCTAGCACATGAATTTTTCTTCTGTCAGCTCTGCTACAGAGATGCCTGCTTCCAGCAGATATCTTAAACAGCAAGACCAGGCAGAGCTCCTTTGCCTGTTGCTCATTTGCTCATTTGCTCAGAACTTGTTTCTTTCAAAGGCAATGAGAACCAAACCCAAATTGAGTTTCAGCCCTTTGGAAAGTTCCCTCCAATATCTCTTGGAATTTGTAGTAATCTGTGATGTAAAAGGTAGAGTTTATCCCAAACTGATGATGATGGCATTTGTTCTACATGTCTCTATGTATACAGGAAATGTATATTTTACACATGGGCTACCATCAATTCCAAACATTATATTCAGAATTAAAATAATTTTGAAATCATGATGGAATAAGCTACGACTATAGTTAATAAAATAGTCTGGGGAAGGAGAGTTATGAATGCAGAAATTAAGGCTCTGTTACAGATGGTTAATACTAAGATATAAACCAGTTGGAAAAATGCCAGCTTTTCAGGATCTGTTGCTGATGAAGAAAGCAATTAATTCTCAGCAGAAAGTGATTTTGACAGATGCCATAATACATAGGTAGCATTGGTGAATAATTTAAATGGCAATTTAGACAACCTCTAATACATTTGAAAATAGAAAATTTATATAGAAAAATGTACAGCTTATTTGATTTTTCATCATGCATCTTTGAAAATAACAGTAATAGTCCTAACATGACCTTAGCAGGAATAAAAAATTGCTTATGGGAAAAATTGTAATTCACTCATTAATTCTAAAGCCTTGCTGTAATAAATTGAATTACATAACAGACATCAGTTCAGTCTTGCATGGTTTAGTTTCTTGAAGTGTGATGTAATCTATCTTCTTAAGTCTTTTTGAACATGAAAGAGGAAGTTCTTAACAGTGTAATGATTTTATATTGGAACAGAGCAAGAGTGTCTCTACTCCAGGAGTCTACTTTGAACAGATGTCACCCAGAAACATCAACGGGAACATTAGTCTTTACATAACACATTGAATTGTCCAATTCTGTATCAAGAAAATAAATTTCTTCTTGATTCTAAATGGTGATCACTTTATTTCCCAAGGTATTAGAACTGATTGATGGCTTGTATTTTGGCCTTACTCAAAGCTTAATTGAAGAGAGAAGACCCATTTATCCCTGTTAATGCTGTTTATATTCTCCTTATAATTACTCCATCATCACTCCAGAGTAACTCCTTCAAGATGAATGCATTTGCTCTGCCTTTCAATTGATGGAAGTGGATCTGAAGTCAAGTGTCCTGATTTGAAACTGTTATCAAGATTTAATCTACTCGCAAAGGCAAAATTGTATGAAAGTTAATTCCAGCACCAGTGGACATTACATTAATATGCACCTAAAGGTCAAAGAAAATGATAAATGGGGAGCATACAGAGAAACAGGAGTGGTATTCAAACAAGGAAGTAGGAACAAGCTATCAAATTCTTACATAGAAAGATAACAAAGAAGAACCATCAGGTGGTCATTGAAATCTATGCTAAATCAGTGTTAGAAAGATTTAAAATTAAAGTTTAGTATGAAGTTAGAGGAATCACCCAAAAAACATCTTCCTTGGGAAAAGATCCCTTTCTGGAGAGCAGGACTATGCAGAGAACAACAAAGAACAGCATTCATTAAAGAATTCCATTTATTCTGCATTGCCTTTGGTTAGTAAAAAGCAAATCTCATATTGCCAGAAAGAAATAATTGTCTTATTAGGGAGGCATATTTGTAAATGGAATGTTTGCATTTTAAACATTATGTTTGCATGAAGACATGAGCATTAAACACTGACAAGGCAAGAAAAATAATGAATTTCTTAGAATACTAGAGCAAGAAGATCTGCCATTCTCCATTACCATACCTGCAAGTTATCAGCTGCAACTATCAGGGAGAAGTTGTCAATCAACTCTATTGCAGGGATGAAAGAGTAGATGGTACAGTTTAATTTTATTATGGAAATTGATTTGCATCTTTTATATGTCTTGATTGAAATCTTTCCAGGTAATGACGTTGAAGAATACTCATAAAACTGCCACGGCTATGGTAATAACTATTATTATGATCGAATTTAATAATAAAAAAACCTGCCTGCAAGATGGGCAATATGAATAATTCATGTACAGTGTTGCTTAAAATGTGATAGAGAGAAAAAGACTTGTAGGAAAATTCTTAATGTATCCAGACAGGGATGATAATTGGTTTTTGCTACTAAATGAGTACTTCATGTACAAGACAGCACTAACAAGGCAGGAGAAGAAATTCACACATTGGGGAGACAATTTCATTTATCAGGTTACAGCAGGATAAGTGGAATAAAAGGTTTTCCTTAAAAGAATTGATGGAAAATGTATATCCTGATAATAATTAGCCTTGTTTACAACTAGAAAACAACAGAATAGGAGACACAATGGCATCTTTTTAATACATAGTAATTTATGTACCATATACTTATGTAGTTCTTACTTGTGCTATTAATCAAATACCTGCAAACACTGGCCAGGTCTCTTTCAGTACTGTTTTTTATTTGCAAGCATAAACAGTAGGCTGGCATATGGAGAATTGTTTACAGTTGCACTTTATTTAATTTTGTTTGATTTAAGTATACAATATCAAATAAGCTTGTGTTTCCTGCTTTTATTGCCTACCATCTGGTGGAAAAAGTATGCAATAGCATAAAAAAGTCCAGATGACTAAGACAATATTTTAGTGGCAGTGTTTGAAGTTACAATGAGTTCATCAAGGATGTCAACTTCAGGAACAGAAAGCCAGTCAAGAGCTTATCTCTCTACCCTTTCCCAAAAGCACTGATTAGGTTTGAGAGCTGTCACTTCATTCATAGATATGGCAAGCAGGATTTCTTATATGTGAATATCTGTGATGTCTGTCTAGAGCAAGAGAAGTTTGTGAATAAGGTAAACTCAAGTAGCAGTCTATATCGTCCAGTTTGAGCAACTAAAAGTGGGTCATTATTTTCTGTTTGCCCATGTTTCTTAAGTACTGAACACACATCAGGATAACCTATAAAACAAAACAAATTATAAAAAATAAAGAGAAAATGTGTACATGTGAGAATTTTTTTTTTTTTTTTTTTTTCCCCTCCAAGAATCTTTCTATTGGTGTCAACATAGCCTTTTTTAAAAACTTTGATTTTGCCCTCCCTGATGTTCAGGTGTAGTACCTTTAGCATTTGACTGTCAAATAACTGTCCCATTCCTTATTCTGCTTTCTATTTACAATCAAGACTAGGTGTACATACGAAAATCCAGAGAGATCTAAGTACTTGAATGTAACAGTGTGGAAGGGAACATACTTCCATTTAGAGTACACCACCATCTCCAATTATTAAAAACAAATTAAACCAAACCTCCCCCCTCCAAAATGCATAAGAAAAGCTATTTGCAGTAACATACTAGAATTAATTAAGTAGTCCGAAAAAAACCTTGGGAATTAGATTTAGTCAAAATCCCTGTTCATACATTGTGCTTTACCCATTTCTAATTCTCTCTTACTTGAACCTGAGATCAATCCTCTTTGTTCTGGCTTGTCACCAGGGTCTCCAATTAATGTTGATAAAACAAAATTACTATAAAGAAGGCTTTGAAACCTACTGTACAGAACTGTGGGAAAGAAACCAAAATAAAACAAAAGTGTATTCTTTTGATATGACTATGGTATTTGCCCCTGTGTGTTTGTTTATGATGGATTCCTTGCTATGGACATCAGATCTAAAGGGAATTACACTTGAGATGCTGCAAAATAATCTAGCTAAAAGGCATCTCAACAAATACTAAAATACAGTAGTGTGAAAAATATTCCTATGGTTGCTTTGCCAAGATTGAGAGGATAAAGGATAAAGCTCCTAGAACTTCTTTATCAGATAAAATTCTGCCCCATGATGGTTTACAGGATGACTCAGAAAAAAGGCCAGAGCTTGAAAACTGCAGATTGGATCCTAAGAAACCCAGGGGGCCTGAAGGGAATATTGTCCAGAGTCCAGGGAAGAGATTAAGACACATAACTGATAGCTGCAGACACCCACTGATGTTTGCCTGGCTCTTGAAAGTGGGCTGTAAGCTGGATGGCTGCAAGGAGAGGTGGCACCACAGGTTAGGAGTGACAGTCACTGATGTTGCCAAACACACAGCAGGCTAAGATCCTTGCTAACAATCCAGGACAGTGTACTCCAAAGAGCAGCTAGGTTCCAGATTGCTGTTTTAGTGAGAGCTCCCTACATACCTAGTCTCAAATCAACAAGTTGCTGTAGACATGACCAGAACAACTTGTAGCCAACTGTATATCCACATGTATTCAAGAATGAACGAGCCACCTTCACAAGAACAACTCCTTCCACCTCACACTTTCAGGAGCGTCTCAAAACTAATAATTACACCATGGGAACTACAAGCACATTTATGCACAGCTACAAATGAACTTGAAATTCTTTCATGTTGATAATCAGTAATAAATCTGCTCCACAGATTGAAATATTAAATTGGATATTTTTATTGTGGCTCATGCAGGCCCAACACAGGTGTTTTAAGTAGGTAAACTGCATTAACTAGAATCAACACCATTTGACAAAAGATATATCTGACATTTGTTGTCTTTTTTCTTTGGGTTTAAAATTCTGAAAGAACTCCAAATCTGCTTTCAGGATGCAAATCTCCGCTATTAAAATCATAAACTTAGAGTTTACTTTTACCAGAAGGAATTCTACATTCTTCAAGTAAAAGAGAGATCTGAGCAATGTCAGGTATTGCTTGTTCTGTTATTCAAACACAAGAATGGTAGGTAACTTTCATGAGTCAGGTAGATGTTCACAGAAAGCTTTATGGATGTGCATGGACTATTTGAACAGACTCTTTTCAGGTTAAAAATGTGTGAGCCAAATCACTTCTGAATTTTTTCTGGTTGATAGACCTCTTTTTGATTAAACATATTCTTGTAAAGAGTGTTTCTGTTACTAAAACACTCTCAGAAATGTGGTTAGAAGTCTGACTTCATAATCTTTTTGTCCTTGGCCATTTCTAAACTTAACTATGGAGAAGACAATCCCATCTTTCTGAATCACAAATAGAATCTGGACATTAAGTTGATTCTGCAATAAAACACTTTACACCCTTGTTAATTATATGGGAAAAATCAATATCAAGAAATGCCCAAAGAGACATATCAAAAGATACAGGAAAACCTTTTCCACTTCATTAACACAGTATCCAGAATTGCTGTTTTGGAATGTTATTGAGTTGTAGGGATGTACTGGAAGTTTTGGAAAAAAAGGTGACGTGGTCATGTACTATCTGCACAGACCAAAACATTTCAGAGACAAAACAGAAAAAGGAAAAACAAGCTTCTTGTCTTCTCATTGTGTAAAACAAGTGAATTCTTTAGTTTCCACAACTGGAGCTTATAATCAGCTATTTATTAGCTTATTGGGGGGGGGGGGGGAAGGGGGAAGGAAAAAAAAAAAACCCCCCAGAAAAAGA
>JANHGN010004221.1:0-18268 GCA_024605025.1 Megaceryle maxima | reverse complement strand
TGGATCTGTTCCTGTGTGGGCTGCCCTGGGTGACCCTGCTCTGGCAGGGGGGTTGCACTCGCTGATCTCCAGAGGTCTCTTCCAACCCCTGCTATTATAGGGTTGAGTAGGATTTGGCCTCAGGTCAGGGCTCGTTGCTGTCAGGAAGATGTTTCGGGTGTGAGCCTGCATCCCTCAGCTCTGGAAGTGCCTGGGAAGGGCAGGCCTGGCCTGGAGAGGCAAGGTAGCTCCTCTGTCCCTGAAGGTCTGCTCAGCAGGGGCTGAGCACTGCAATGAGCCTCTCTCCCTGCAGAATGGGTACACCCCCCTGCACATCGCTGCCAAGCAGAACCAGATGGAGGTGGCCAGCAGCTTGCTGCTGTACGGGGCTTCTGCGAACGCGGAGTCTGTGCAGGGAGTCACCCCCCTACACCTGGCTTCCCAGGAGGGCCATGTGGACATGGTGGCACTGCTTTTCTCCAAACAAGCCAATGGCGACCTAGGCAACAAGGTAAGTTGTCCTAGAGTGTCCTGCCAGGCTGGAGGCAAATGCCCTGGCAGGGAGCAGCAGCCTACCACCTATCATGGTGGTAGTCCAGGCTCCACTGCCTCCTCCTGGTGTTCAGAGACCAACAGCACAGCGTCAGTCAATTTGCCAGACTGGAGACCTGAGTTAAGAGTCTCTGCTGGCAGAGCTGCAGTGATGGCATTGCCACTGTGCTGAGACCTCCCCTGTTTGCAGAGTGGCCTGACTCCTCTCCATCTTGTGGCCCAAGAGGGGCATGTGCTGGTTGCTGACGTTCTGGTGAAACACGGAGTCACAGTGGATGCAACGACCAGGGTAAAGTAGAGCACTGACCATGGCTGTGGTGAAAAACTTGTGGGGAAACTACCTGTAGTCCTGCTGCAGGAGGGGTGTTGCTTTTCTGTCATTTCTACAAGAGTCTCCCCTCTCAGACACCCTTTCCATCTTGTCTGTGTCCTAGAGACTCTTCCTTTTCTTCCCCCATCTCCCTGGAGGGACGATTCTTCCATGCTCCCATAGCTCAGCCCTGGTCCCCCGGACACAGTGTGGTGTGCCCTCTGCCCTGGTCCTGGGCTCTCGGGCAGCCTTCTTTGCCCACAGGGACTTGCCCATGGGACATACCCAAGCCAGGAGGGCAGAGAGCACTGGTGAGGGCAGGCTGAGACCTGATCTTGTCTTTCAGATGGGCTATACCCCGCTGCATGTGGCCAGCCACTATGGGAACATCAAGCTGGTGAAGTTTTTGCTGCAGCACCAGGCTGATGTCAATGCCAAGACTAAGGTACAGAGATGTCCTGTGCTCTGGGGATCCTTCTGCCCTGGGCAGCAGTGTGTAGGCTGATGGGAAAGGCTTAGCCTCCTTCCCTGCTTCCACTTCTCCCCTCCAACACTGCTCCAAGACTTCCAGTCTCCATGGCTGGAAGCTGCTGTACCCCAGCTACAGTGTTGGACAAGCGCTGGGTTCCGCAGAGCCCTCTGCTTACCCTGGAGAGGTGGTTGCTGCCCTCACAGCGTGAGGCCGGGGGGCACTGCTGGGCAGCAGACTCCCAGCACTGATGTAGGCACCCTCTGTCCTCCCCTGCAGCTGGGCTACACCCCTCTGCACCAAGCAGCCCAGCAGGGCCACACGGACGTGGTGACGCTGCTGCTGAAGCACGGTGCCTCTCCCAACGAGATCAGCACAGTGAGTACAGCGCTCGCCTGCACCTCCTCGCCCCGTGGCCAGCTCAGGCGCCTGCCTGGGCTGCTGCTGACCCCAAACTCCCTCCTTGCACAGAACGGCACCACTCCCCTGGCCATCGCAAAGAGACTCGGCTACATTTCCGTCACAGACGTGCTCAAGATCGTCACAGAGGAAACCGACATCCCGGTGAGCCCCAGGGGACCGGGAGACTCTGGAGGAGGGCTGGGGCTTGGAGCAGCTGGGCCAAGGTCCACTGAGCATCGCTGGGTGCCTCAGCCAGCCGTGCAGAGAGGGCTGCAAGTGGCCGTGGTGCAAAGAGCTGCCCTCCTCTGACGCTGCTCTGCTCCCACAGTCGGTCGGAGACAAGCACCGCATGAGCTTCCCGGAGACTGTAGATGAGATTCTGGACGTGTCAGAGGATGAAGGTGAGGGGCTGGGGCTGAGTCACGCTGTCCCAGAGGTCTGCTGGCTGGGCCAGTGTGGCAGCAGCTGCGGGGACAGGCACTGCCCTTCCTGCTGGCTGGGGTGGGGGAGCTGCATGGCCCCAGAGTGGTCTTGCAGAGAGGACAAGGGGAGCCCACCAGAATCCTGGGGCGGCACCTCCTGGCTCAGGTGCACTTCCCTACTCTGTGCAGGAGGGATATGCCTGGATCTCTCCATGGTCCCATGCCTCAGGGACAGTCAGTGTGCAGAGAGCCCTTGGGCATGCAGAACCCCCCACCGTCCCCTGCTCTGCGGGGTAGTACCAGCTCCCAGCCCGGCTGCAGCTGGTCTGCTCCCACATCCTCCCACCAAGACCTCACCTTTGCCTCTTCTTACTTTGCAGGCACTGCTCATGTCACAGTAATGGGTATGAAATGTGTCCCCCCTGCCCCAGCTCAATGGCCCATTTCACCCCATGGCCACTAACCATCTGCACACCACATCCATCTGCTGAGCCTCGCTGCTGGGCTGGTGCTATCTAGCACAGGCCCCCCCATCCCGCCCTGCCCATCCGTGTCCGTGCTGCTTGCTGTGTTGTGACTGCATGAATGGGACTGTCCCCCCACTGTGGGGGAACGCTGGCTCCCTGTCAGCCCCAGGACCTGTCCCCTGTAGGCAGAAGAGCCTGGTTCTGTGACAAACTTTGGTGCCCCTCCATAACTACCCTATGCCATCCTGGCCATGGCAGGGCTGAGCCTGAGTGCTCAAGGGTCTCCATGCTGCTACAGTCCTCTCCCCATCACTGGGGCTCTCTCCCTGCTTTGGGAGGTGCTGGACTCCCTCCCACCGGGCACTGGCAAGAGCCAAACCCTGGTGTACTCCTTAGCAGGTGTAAACTGGGCCAGCAAGCAGCGCTGGCTGGGCTTGTTCCACCAAGTGGGATGCGCAGATGCACTCCACAGTGTTCCAAGCATCCTTCCTGTGTCCCCAGCCCTGCCTACACTCTCATCTCCAGATCCTACAGCAAGATGTCCCTGGCAGGCTGTGCTCTGTGCTCGGTGCTGTGGGAAAGGGGTCAGCTAGCAGACGAGGCTCCTGAGAGCTACCACAGCTCCTGTCCCACTGAACTGCAGCACGGGCCTTGCTGCTGCCAGTAGACCCCATCTGGTAGAGGGAAAAGTCACCCCATGGCTGGCTGAGACCCAGAGGATGAGTGTGTGTGGCCAGCAATGGGAGCAGAGATGGGCCCTGGCTCCAGCCCCGAGGAGGGCTGGGGGCAAGGGTTGGATGTCTATGCTCCCTTGTCCTGCCTCTTTGCATGCTGAGACAGCTCTTGGTTTCAGAGGAGGAACTGATCGCCCCAAAGTCCAGGACACCTGATCCCAGGGACCAGGAGGGCAAGAGGGAGATGCTGGAGTTTATGACCACGATGACACTGGAGCAAACGTAAGAGGCACAGGATGGTGGGGAGGGAGCGGGTACAGGGCACAGGGCCAGCTTGGTGCTGGGTTGGACTGCCAGTGGAGTAGGGACAGCTCTGGGCAAGGAATGACCTGTGAGCTCCCACTGGCGAGCACAGCAGGCAGAGCTGTTTGGAGTAGTTCCTGCACCAGGACGTGGGGACAGCTGGGGGCTGAGGGGCTCAGGCCTGACACTTCAGTGGCTGTCACTGCCCTTTCCTGATAGGGTGGAGTCTCCAGCTGTCCTGCAGGTCCCCTGTGTCCCACCTGAGACTGTGGTGACCAGAGCGGAGGAGACCGAGCAGGTAGGACCTGTGGAGACAGAAGCTGAGCAAGTCAGCCTGCTGCATGCACCCTCGGTGTCCCCACAGGAGGTGAGCATGGGACACAGCCTGCCACGGCCCCCCCAGGCATTACCTGCTGGGGGGATCTCCCGCATCACCACAGAGCCAAAATGTGGGGTGGGTGGTGGGGACAGACTGCCCAGGGAGGAGTGTGAGCCTGTGGAGGAGTTGGCAGGCTTTGCGTCACCAAAAGGACCTTATGCCCACGGGGGCTCTTTTCTGCCTCACACAGCCCTCCAAGGAGTTCGACGAGGACTCCCTGATCCCCAGCAGCCCTGCCACCGAAACCTCGGACAACATCAGCCCGGTGGCCAGCCCCGTGCACACAGGGTGAGTGCCCAGCCTGAGTGGCACATGCGTGCTCTTCACATGAGCCAGCTGCAAGGTGCCCACCTGCCCATGCCTCTGCCTGTTCCAGGTTCCTAGTGAGCTTCATGGTGGATGCCCGCGGGGGCTCCATGCGGGGCAGCCGGCACCACGGGTTGCGTGTGGTCATCCCGCCCCGCGCCTGCGCTGCGCCAACCCGCATCACCTGCCGCCTGGTGAAGCCCCAAAAGCTGCCTGCGCCCCCGACGCTCGCTGAGGAGGAGGGTCTGGCCAGCAGGATCATCGCCCTGGGACCTGCCGGCGCCCAGTTCCTCAGGTGAGCACAGCAGAGTGGATAGGGCTGCCCACACTGGGACCGTCCCTCTGGACTGGGGACGGATCCAGGATCCCCTGGAGTCTGCCAGCTGGGGCATGACCTCTGCCCATCAATGCTTCTGGTGGTCTGGTGCAGGACAGATCCCACCTCCAGCCAGGTGCAGCCTGTTTCTGGGGTGGGTCAGTCCAGCGTAACAGAGCAGTGGCTGTGCTGTGCTAGGAAAAGCCATGGCCAGTACTGTCCTGCTGGGCACAGAGCCCTGTTTTCCAGAGGGAGGGAGGTGAGCAGTCCTGCCTTCCTGCTCCACTGGCCATGTGGCAGGGGCAGGTGCTGCGTCCAGGGCCACCTTGCTGCCTGCGTGTCCTGGCAGCAGCACGTGGGTGCAAGTCCTTTTCCTCTGCTGCCTGCAGCCCTGTCATTGTGGAGATCCCACACTTCGCCTCGTACGGGCGTGGAGACCGTGAGCTGGTGGTGTTGCGCAGCGAGAACGGCTCTGTCTGGAAGGAGCATCGCAACCGCTATGAGGAGAGCTACATGGACCAGCTGCTCAACGGCATGGATGAGGGTGAGTGTGCCAGGCAGGCAGGGGCTCGGCACCGTGCAGCTCCCCATGGGCACAGCTGCAGCTGCCTGGGTGGTGGGATGGGGCTGAGCGCGGCACGGTCGGTGCAGCCGGACGAGCGCAGGCTTGGCGTGCGAGCCTCGATGGCTGTGCTGCCCTTGCAGAGCTGGAGAGCCTGGAGGAGCTGGAGAAGAAGAGGGTCTGCCGCATCATCACCACCGACTTCCCTCTCT
Organism: Megaceryle maxima; assembly: GCA_024605025.1. NCBI lineage: Eukaryota > Metazoa > Chordata > Aves > Coraciiformes > Cerylidae > Megaceryle > Megaceryle maxima. The sequence continues at coordinate 12,915 of JANHGN010004221.1, read as the reverse complement.
ACTTCGTGGTCATGTCCCGGATTTGCCAGGACTGTGATCTGATCGGCCCCGAGGGAGGGTGTTTGAAAAGCACACTGGTGCCCATGGTGCAGGCCACCTTCCCAGACACCGCTGTCACCAAGAAGGTGAAGCTGGCGCTGCAGGTGAGCTCCAGAGAGCCCGGCCTGAGGCCCAGGTGGGCTCCTGCAGGCAGGGGTAGGCAGCAGACCCAGGCTGTGCCCCAGCCTGGGGGAGGCCAGCCCTGATGTCCCTGCTTGTGCCGCCCACAGGCGCAGCCCGTGCCCGACGAGCTGGTGACGAAGCTGCTGGGGAACCAGGCGACCTTCAGCCCCATTGTCACGGTGGAGCCGCGCCGGAGGAAGTTCCACCGCCCCATCGGCCTCCGCATCCCACTGCCACCATCCTGGAAGGACAACCCCCGAGACAGCGGCGAGGGTGACACCACCAGCTTGCGCCTGCTCTGCAGTGTGATCGGTGAGGCTGCCAGGCCAAGGCGAGCGTCCCGTGTGGTAGGGACAGGCTGGGCTGCCTCGGCGGGATGCAGCTCCTGGGTGCTAAGTACAGGGCATGGTGGTAGAGACAGCAAATGCCTGGGGGATGCAGACCCCAGGCTTGTGGACAGGCAGTGCGCTCACCCGTGCGTTCTGCTGCAGGAGGGACAGCCCAAGCCCAGTGGGAAGACATAACAGGCACCACCAAGCTGGTTTATGAAAATGAGTGCGCAAACTTTACAACCAATGTGTCTGCCAGGTGAGTCCTGGACAAGCGTGTGCTCGTCTGGGGAAATCTGCTGCTCTTCAGCCCCTGTTGGGGTGCAGCTTGTGCCAGGAGCCTCCTGCCCCTGTGCTCATGGTGGTGTCGCCCCATTCCCGTGTGCAGGGTGGTTGCCTCCAGCCGGGACCCCCCACGCTGCTTTGGCACACTTCGGGAAACACGAGGGCTGGGTGTGCAGCGGGAGGGGCCATTCTTTGTGCCTGGCTGTGTCTCCATCACAGATGGGGCCACTCCTGTACCCAGAGCTTTTGGGGCAGCCCCTCACAGTGCAGATGGCAGTTGGAGGGGGGGCCAGCTCTCCTGGTGTCACTGGAAAACCTTCCCAGTGGCAGCACCCCAACTGAGCCCTCCCCCAGGTTCTGGCTGGCCGACTGCCCGCGCACAGCCGAGGCCGTGCACTTTGCCACGATGCTGTACAAGGAGCTGACGGCCGTGCCCTACATGGCCAAATTCGTGGTGTTTGCCAAGATGAACGACACACGGGAAGGGCGCCTGCGCTGCTACTGTATGACTGATGACAAGGTTGACAAGACTTTAGAGCAGCATGAAAACTTCACTGAGGTGGCCCGCAGCAGGGACATTGAGGTTTGTCCCCAGCAGTGTGTGCAGGGGGTGGCAGGGAGAGGGCTGCTCAGCCAAGGGGAGACTGATGCCTCTGGCTTAGGGAGGAGAGTTGTGCTTACCTGCCCTGTCCAGGGGCAGGAGAAGCAGCTCCGCGCAGGTTCCAAGCCTGTTTTCTGCTCCCTGACAGGTGGTGGAGGGGATGCCTTTGCATGTCGAGCTCTCTGGGAACCTGGTGCCTGTCAAGAAGGCCACTCAGCCCCGCACCTTCCTCTTCCAGTCCTTCCGGGAGAACCGTCTTGCCATCCCCATCAAGGTAGTGGAAGGAAGGGTGCAGGGCACGGGGCTGGGCTGCAGATGGAGCCTCTGTGCCTGCCCTGTACCAGGCCACCTAACCAGGCTCTCTCTGCGTAGGTTCGGGACAGCAGCCGGGAAGCCAGCGGCTCCCTGTCCTTCCTGCGCAAGGCCATGAAATACGAGGACCTCCAGCATGTGCTCTGCCACCTGAACATCAGCATACCACCCTGCACCAAGGTCAGTGCCAGGTGCCTGCCACCTCTGGGAGGGGCGGTGGGAGCCCATCCCTCCCCAGGTGCAGGAGACAGCCCTCCCTGGCAGCTTTTCTTCCTCAGCAGCTCCACATGGCAACGCCATACCCCTCAGGGGCTGCAGGAGAAGCAGTGGTGCCAGGGCAGAGCTGCTGTCCTCTCCTCAAGCCGGTGACCCCATGGTTTGTCCCCACTCTCACAGGGAAGTGGCAGTGAGGAGCGGAGGAGGACGCTGACGCCGTTGTCTCTGCGGGAGCGATACAGCATCCTCAGCGAGACCAGTTTCGGTACGCAGCCTGCTGGGACTGCTCAAGCCCGCTCACCACCCGCGCTTGGGCTGCCCACGCATGGTGGAAAGGCTGGTCTGACCCCGTCATACTCCGGCTCCTGACAGCTTCCCTTTCCCTGAGGGTCAAATTGGTCCTGCCTGCAGGGCAGTGCTGTGCCCACAGGGCTGCAAGACCCCCACACCAGCACCCCTTTCCCCTCCCCACCCCAGTGCAGGGCCCCATGCAGCTGAAACTGTGACTCCTTCTCCTCCTCCAGGCTCCCTGAGCAGCACGGACAAGGCAGACCAGAAGATGGTTGACATAGCAGAGCAGCTGGGCCTCAGCTGGGCTGGTGAGTCCACACCTGAGGGCTCTGAGGATGCACAATGGTCCTTGGGAAGCTGACACTGAGAAAGGCCGGAAACACCAGCGGGGTGGAGAATGTTGCCTTGTGCAGTGCGGGGAGCGGGGCCCTGATATTGTTGATGTGCACGTGGGTCTGCACTTGTTCCTCTGGCGTGCTGGCCTCAACTCCCAGCACTGTCCGCTAAGCTGTGAGCACGCCCTGGCACTGAAACGAGCCTTCTTGCCGCTGTCTGTGCGTCCACGTGCACACGTACCCGGCTGGGGATGTGCTCTCAGTCGGATGTGCTGCTGCTGTTTGTGGAAGCCCAGCACTGCAGCAGTACCCACACGTCTCCTTAGCACGAGACTCTGCTACACTGGTCACAGCCAGCCTGGGCAGAGGGGCTTCAACCTCTGCCCTGTCCCAGCTCCCCTTCCTGCATGTTCTGCCGTGTTCAGTTGTATGTGATAGGGTGGACTCCGTGCTGGGTCTGGGTGAGCCCTTCACAACATCCCCAGCCTTTTCAGCTCGGGAGCTGGTGGTGGGTGCCGGAGGATGTGATGCTGAGATGTGGTGTCTTCCCCCAGAGCTGGCACGTGAGCTGCAGTTTGGAGTGGATGACATCAACAGGATACGTGTGGAGAATCCTAACTCCCTGCTGGAGCAGAGCTTAGCCTTACTCAACCTCTGGGTCAGCCGCGAGGGCAAGAGCATCAAGAGTGAGTATCTGCAGTGCCCTGTTGCAGGAGCGGAGGTGGTGGGGCTGGCTGTGCAGAGCAGCACACGCGTGCTCAGGGTCTCTGGGTGGCTTTATGCCACCGGTTCGTGCACACCTGCCTGCCGGGAGGATGGCTGGGCATGGCTGTTTTCCCCCAGTGACCAGTTTTCTGACACTGGCTTCCCCCCCGCAGTTGAGAGTCTGTACACGGCGCTGAGGAACATCGACCGCAGCGAGATTGTCAACACGCTGGAGGGCAGCGGCCGGCAGAGCCGCAGCCTGAAGGGCAGCTGGCGTTACACGGACAGAGACTACTCCCTGTCACCGTCCCAGATGAATGGTGAGTCCTGGATTCTGTCACTCACGGGAGCGTCCCGAGGGCAGAGTCCATGCAGACAGATCAGGGATGGTATCTTGCCTGACCAGGGCGCGCCAGTGGCTCGCTGGGAGCTCAGAGGGCACACGGCATTGCCAACAGACGCAGCCCCTTCACTGGGGCTTATGCTGCAGGAAGCTTGGCCAGGCCATGCTTCCTTCTCAGAAGCTCTGCAGCGGGGGTGGACACACGTTCCTTATCGCCACGTGCCAGCGAGAGGTGCCTCTGGCTGCCTGAGCTGAGTGGTGGGCAGGGGGCTCAGAGGTCCAGCTGTGGCCATGGGTTCAGGCTGGATCCATCCAGGTAGAGTGTGCCTGGGTGTGGGGACAGAGCCAGGGTCACTGTGTGCCATCGGGGAGCCAGCGTGCTGGGCAGGGACAGGGCTTTGTGCTGCTGTAGCCCTGCACTGAGCTCCTGCCCAGGCAGCTCCGGCTCATTGCTCTCTCCCTCTCTGTCTCTCCCCTTGTTTTGCTCTTTCAAACATGCTACCTAGTGCTGTCAGGTGCGGGCACTCCTTTGGGTCACTTCTTGTCACCTCTTTCCTCTGAATTCATCCTGGCCTCTCCTTCTCTCATCTTCCTCCACTGCCTGTCTCCACTGTCTCCACCTCAGCTGAGCCCTCCGGGAGCTGCGTCCTGCTCCAGCGACTGCATGTCACCAGGGACTGCCCCCCTCATGGCTGTTGTGCTTGCAGGCGGCCACCCCAGGCCTTCTCCTCCTGCACCGCCCTGCGCTCCTTCCCTCGCTGGCCTTGCACTGCTTAACCCTGTCCAGGCACCCGCACGGGGCAGAGGTGCCCTTTCCGTGCTGGGGGTGCCAGGTCCCGGCTGTGGCACCAATCCCTGGCTGCCTGGGGAGCAGAATGAGTTCTCTGCTGAGCCCCAGTGCTGGAAAAGGGGCTCGTGGCTCAGAGCTGAAGAGGGCTGAGCAAAGCCATGTGTGGGAGTGCCTGGCTTGGCTGCGTTCTCGATGTGCCTGGGCTGTGCACGTGACCCTCAGTGACGAGGACATGACAACTGCTTGTAGCCCCGGAGACACCAACAGGACCGTAGGGCACTGGCTGCATCCCAAAGGGCTTTGGGGTTGCATGACATGTACCGGGGCCATCCTTCTGTGCTCATGAAACAACTTTCCAGCCTGCTCCTCTGTGCTGTGGAGAGGGACTGACTTTGGGAGTCAGTGCCTGCCAGGCATGGCCACCCCAAGTCCAGGCTGACCACCAGCCAGCTGATGCTGGATGGGGGCTGTGGGCAGGGACCCAGAGGCTGGGGGAGCAGGGTAGCAAAGAGAGTGCTGTCTCCTGCAGCACGGACGGGGGCACCGCGTGGACCCCAGACCAGTCCTTCCTGCGCGGAGTGGGCAGCCCCAGGGCCTGCCCAGACCAGCCCCAGGTCTCTGAGGGAGGCCGGGCAGCACTGGCGGGGACCACGCAAAGGCTGCTGTGAGCACAGCTCTGCTCGGCCCTGCCGCGGGGGCCTGTGGCATGACCATTGCTGTCCTCGGGGCAGGCACCCTCCCGGAGGCTGTTTCCCTTTCCGCCCCACTGTGCTTGTGCGTGTGTGAGATGGCTGCTGGAGTTGTCGCCTCTGTCTGCCCATATAGGTTACGCTTCGCTGCAGGACGAGCTGCTGTCCCCCGCCTCCCTGCATTACACGCTGCCATCCCCGCTGCGTGCCGACCAGTACTGGAATGAGGTGGCCATCATGGATGCTATCCCCATGGCTGCCACTGAGCAGGACGCCCTGATGGAGATGTCCGACATGCAGGTGTGGTCCTCGGGGCTCACACCCTCGCTGGTGACTGCTGAGGACTCCTCTCTGGAGTGCAGCAAGGCTGAGGACTCGGATGCCACGAGCGAAGGCCGGTTCCCAGGGCAGCTTCTAGCAGAAGCGCATGGCCCAGACCACATGGGCTCTATGGACCTGGTTGAGGATGACACAGTGGACTCAGATGCCATGAATGGCCTGATTGACCTTCTAGAGCAGGAGGAGGGGCAGAGGCCAGAGGGGAAGATGCCAGCCGGTGATCACCAGCCAGGGACTGGGGAACAGGACCCGGAGAGTGAAGTCTCTTTTGTTTCAGTTCAGCAGAAGGTGCAAGCCAGGATCACAGCATCACCTACCATTAGCCACGTCGTGGAGAAGAGCACGGACAGGTACTGTATAGCCTGGGGCACCGGGGTGGCTGCGGGAGGGGAGCAGAACTGCTTCGCTGGCTTATTACCCTGTGCTGGGCCAGCTGCAATGGTCTCCCAGCTTTGCTTGCTTCTCTGCTGGTCTCCAGCTCTGAAGCCTGGGCATCCCTGGCAAGCAGAGCAGCGGCTTGAGCCGAGTGTCTTGCACCTCTCTGGAGATGCTCTGGGGGTCTCCTTGCAAAGCACCTGGGAGGGACCCCAGGCAGACAGCCAGGCACTGCATGTAGGTCTTGCCACCCCAGCCTGGGCTGTGTCCTCCTGTGTTCCCAGCAGCCCCAGTCCTGTCAGGCCCCTGGCAGGTGATGCTCCGTGGCATTGCCTTAGACCCTCACAGCCACGCCGGGAGGCTGTGGGGCGGGTGGGGAGAGTGGCAGGGAGGAGGCCTGTGCCCTTTCTGCATCTGCATTTTGTGCTGCTTCTGCCAGGCACCTGGCAGTGCCGTGAGCCGGGGAGCCCAGCGCCTGGCGGGGTGCAGGCTGCGCCGGCGTGCCTGACGGAGGTAGGCTGGTGCTCAGGGTGCAGCACTCCATGGCAAAGCTGACTGCCTCTCTCTCTCTGTCTCTCTCTCCCTGTCCCTCTCCGGTGCCCAGGCTGAGGGACTGGAATGCAGAAGGCTCCTTTATCTCCTGCCTACAGGACCTGACAGCGGGCTCCTGGCAGGAGGGGGTCACCCGAAGGCTGCTCCCAACGCACACCACGGCCTCTGGGCCACAGGGCCAGGAGCAAGAGCAGGTCCTGGTGCCAGCCGTGGAGCTGATGCGGGTCAGCTCCGCAGAGGACAGCGACTGGCAGCCCCAGCACCCCACGGGCGGCTGGCAGGAGGAGGCAGACAGCCGCTTCTTTGGGCAGGTGAGGGTAAGAGCAGGGGGACCCATCCCCGCAGGAGGTGGACACCCTATGAACAGCCCTTTCCTGAGCCTGCCACGAGGCCAGCCGGACAACCGGTTGCTAGCAGAGGAGCAAGTCTCCAGGCACGCTTCCTGCCCCCTGCCCCTGGGGGTGCCTCTCAGCTCAGAATAGCCTGCAAGTGCTTGATACCCAAGCCCTTGCTCTCCATTTAGAACCCAGCCAGCCTCCCTGCTGCTTCCTTACTGAGTATCTGCCCTGGCTGCTGGCCCAACAGCCTGCTGGAGCCAGAAATAGAGCTGGTCTGGGGGCCAGGCTGGGCAGTGGGCATCCTGCTGTGGCCACGTGGAGCCAGCAGGTACAAGGCAAGGGCAAGTGCCTTTCCCTGACCAGAGCAGGCACAGCCATCCCAGCAGCACAGCCACGCTCGGAGGTGGTTGCCCAGCTCCAGCTCCACAGTGCACATCTCCCGAGTCACGTGCGATTCCAGGGACACCCTGAACCCCTGGCGTCTGCCCAGGATTTCATTTGTCCCATGACAGAGGGCAGAGTGCATGCTGCCCTCCCTCCAGAGCCAGGAGGACAGGTTGTTGGCGAGCTGGCGGAGAAGGGGTACAGGGCTGTCCCGGTTACCGCCTGGCTGGGGACGGGCGGTGCTGTCACAGTCCCGGCCCCATGACTTTGACAGGAGCTGTGAGTGCAGAGGACGCTGCACCTGCCCGCTGCCTTCTCGCCGCCCACAGCCAGCTGAGCTGCAGCAGCTTGGGTTACAGCAGCGTCCCACAGAGCCCGGGCACCGGCCCCGCAGGCTGCGGAGCCGCAGGGCTGCTCCTGCACTAGGGCTTTGCCCGTCCCGGCCGAACAGCATGGCCGGGCTCTGAGCAGAGGGCTCAGACCTGCGGGGCACGTGCGCAGCTGCGCACCAAGGCAGGATGTGGGCTTTCTTGGCCCAGCTGCTGATCGCCATGGTACTGCTGGCCTTCTTCCTGGTCAGCTGCCAGAACGTCATGCACATCGTCAGGGGCTCTGTCCACTTCCTGCTCAAACACGCCCACCACGAGCTGGACAAGGAGCTCGGGGAGAGCCCGGGGTTGGTGGATGATGAGGAGACTCTGTCCACCAGGGTCGTCCGCCGGCGCGTCCTTGTGAAGGTAACGAACAGCGAGCTGAGAGACCAGCCCTGGGGCCAGTGCAGAGGAGAGCAGTGAAGGGTTGGGGCGGGGTGGGTGACAGCCACTGTGGGGTGCGTGCCAGGTGTACTGTTCTGACTGCAGAGGGGCTCTCCTCACTCCCCTGCAATGCCCTGATGTCCTTCCTGTCACTGTAGGGGAATGAAGTCCTTCATCTTCCTGGAGAGCAGGTGACTGAGGAGCAGTTCACAGATGATCATGGCAATATTATCACCAAGAAGGTGAGTGACTGAGGGCATGGTGTGGGCAAGGGTGTGCTGCAGCCTTTCTCCTCTCCCCTCTGCCCAGCTGCCCTGCTCCTCCCTGCAGCCCAAGGGTCCGTGCAGGGCACCCGTTTCCCACCATCTTCAGTTACAGTTGTGACACGTCTCCTGCCAGAACCTGTGTGTGGAATGGAGGCTGCTCACCCCTTGCAGTTCAGGGCTGGACTGGGCGAGGAGGGTGCCCTGGGGCTGGCTGTGATGCCCGGCTGTGTGGATTTCTACAGGTCATCCGGAAAGTGGTGCATCAGCTGGGCCCTGGTGACATGGATGACAAGCAGGAGCAGGAGGAGCTGTTTCTAGAGGGATCCCTGAAGGACCCCCAAGACTTGGAGGCTGATGATGATCACTTCATGAAATATTCCATCCTGCACCGGGATGGTCTGGGGGCCAAGGTACAGTGTGGCTTGTAGCCCTGCCTTGCATGCAGCCCAGGGCCAGCACCACCTCTGCAGGACTCACAGGCTCTGCAGCTCCACCACCTTCCATCCTTTCTTCTGCCCCGCTCCTCTCCTGTTTCCCCTCTAAGGCTTTGAGGGGCAGCTCTTGCCCACTGCACCAGTCTTCTTGCTCGGTATCTTCTGCAAACTGACTCTGCTTTTCCCTTTCCTGTCCTCTTCTGTGTGTCTGTCTGTTCACCTGGGTGATGTCCTGCTTCCTGCCCCTGTGGCTTCCTCAGGAGGAGGTGCGAGTGCGTGTTCCGAAACCAGAGGTCTCCGGGGGCAGGATGGGGGCTCAGATAGTGAAACGAGCCAGCCTGAAAAGGGGAAAGCAGTGACCCCTCAAATGGCCTCTTTTGAGGTAACCCCACCTTTGCTCTTTCTTCTGTCCCAGCTCCCCATGCTGCTGCCTGCACTGAGCTGCTGGTCCTGTACTTCCTGCTGGGGAAGGCGTAACAGGGCTGTGCCCAGCTCCCGGCCTGCACAGAGGGGTTGCTGTGCTGCGGCACGATGCAGAGGGTGTGCACTGGTGCACCCCTGCTGCTAACCCGCTCCTGGGCCCAGGAGTGGTGGGCACAGGGTGCCCCACTCTGCAGCAGTGCTCCAGCACCGGGTCAGCCTCACCACTCGGCGCTCCACTGCCACCCCAGCGCCAGGGGCTGCTGCTGCTGCAGCGTCCTGGGTGCGCGGGGTGATGGACCCCAGTGACAAGGCCGTGGGCTTGCTACTCCTGCCTGTGCTGGGCTGGCTCCCCTCTCGCAGCAGAGGCGTGATCTTTGTCCAAAACCGCTGCAGGGAGTAGACAGCATTTGGATGGGGTCTGAGCAGAGCTGTCCCCATCATGCACGAGCAGTAACTGTGCAGTCTTGTGGCAGACGAGCCCAGCCTTCGGAGCCTGGTGCCCCTGCCTCTCCTTGCCGCGGGGCGCAGCCGGGCGGCGGCAGAGCCGTGAGCTGGGTGAGGGGTGTCACGGTTCTGCTGGCTCGGCTCGCAGCGCTCCCGCTGGAAGATGCAGGCAGCCGCCACTGCCAGCCGTGCTTCGTGGCACGAGAGGGCGGCAGTGAGGGCTGATGGAGCTCCCGGCACCAGGAAGGGGGGTGCAGGCCATGGCAAGATGCCGCTGGTGGAAGCAGGAGTGGCGGGGTGCAGGAATGTGCTGCTCGTAGGCGTTGAGGGCAGGGAACCCGCCTTTGTGCCGGGACGTTTCTTCCGTTGACCCCCTGTGTGTACACTGGATCATTTGCCCTAGGTAGAGATGTCCCTGCTTGTGTAGGGAGGTTGGACCAGATGACCTCTAGAGGTCCCTTCCAGCCTAAAACCTTCTGTGATTCTATGATCGGCCCTCGAGTGTTGCGCTTTCCCTGCTCCCCCATCCTCTCTGTCGGGTGGGACTAGGCCAGGCTCAAGGCAGGGTGCTCAGCACAGCACACTTGGACCCAGCTGCATCACTGCTCTCTGCACACTTGCTGCTGGGCTGGCAGTGCAGCACTTGGGGGCTGGTGCTGCATGACTGCTCGCCAGCTGCCAAGCCTTGCCCGAGCCAGGAGGGAGGCTGCCAAGCAGGGCTGGGCAGTGCTCTGGCCTCTGCTGTACATACATGGCTGTGTCTGTGTCTCCCCACTCGCCCTCCTCTCTCCATGGTGTTTAGTGGGCTCTCTGTGGGTGCATGAAGTCAAGCAGCTTGAGTGTGCATGTTCACACAGAACCTACTGCCTGCCCCCCTCTCTCTGGGGCAGTGCTCCTGCTGCTCTGCTCTTGCTGCTTTCTGTAGCATGTTAAAGTGCCCCTGGCTGTGTGCTAGGAATGTGTGGGGTCTCCTGCGCTGCTGTAAGTGTGAGGTGCAGTTAGTCACCCTAGCTGAGGCTGCAGGCTCAGGGTTGGACTCCTCTAAGACCCTACCAGCAGCCTTCCCAGCTCCTTCCCAGTGCTGCATTGCCTTTGGTGCAGCTCAGCACCCGCTTGTTGCTGCTCTCCAGAAGCTGTGACAGCACCACCAGTACCATTGATGATACTGCTGCTGGTTTCAGGCCGGGCACTTATTGGTGCTGTTACTGTCTCTGTCACCCTCGAAAACTTGATTTCTGGTAGCTGGGTGAGATGGGTGTGTGTGGGAGAAGCACAGAGTGCAGAAGGGGCTGGGACTGCCCCTTTCCTAGCTGCCTCTACCCTTTCTCCTGGCTGTGCCACCATAAATGTCTGGCAACCCCATCTCTGTCTCTGTCTCTCTCCAGGATCTCACCTCAACACCAAACCACTGAACTCCACACACGTTCTGACACATACCTGAGAAGAGAGGAGAGGAAAGCAGAGAGTGGAGGGGAGCAGGGCTGGCTGTACATGTTTCTATAGGCTAATGGCATGATTTCTGTATGAGACATACTTACCGTCCTATCCGCATGACTGACTGACTGCAAGACGCATGAGCTACAGTACTTAAACTGACGGGGGGGCCTCCGTCCCTGCCCCGCTGCTGCCAGGAGCCCAGAGACAGCAGCACGCACCGGGGGCATCCTCACAGCCCCTCGGGGAGGCAAGAGCTGGACTGGCAGAAAACAAGAGACTCCAGCCTGCAACGTTCGTGTGTGTAAACGCATCCCCGCGCCCACGCTCCAGCTGCAAGAGGGAAGCTGGGGCAGCACGGTGCTGTTCACTGTGGAAGAAAAGGGGGTTGACTCCTTACCCCCCACCCCTCCATTGGCTCTGCTGCCTCCTCTGGACTCGCTTCTCATCTGTCTGAGTGAGTGTTGGGTTAGGGGGAGGGCAGCAGTTGCCAGGGGGTGTGTGAGAGGAGGGTGGCAGGGGGCACAGCTGCCCTGGGCAGAGGGGCTGGTGCAGGGCTGCCCTTCCTCTCCCCAGCACGTGCAGTGTCTCCCACCAGGGCAGGGCTCTGGGCTGAGCACTGAGCTCGTTGCTTGTGTTGAAAGTGTAAACTGTACAGCAATCAGCCTTGTGTATATGAACCAATAAATACTATGCAAACCCCTAGGGACACTCTAGCAGTATGTACAAAGCACTAACAGCTCTGCTCCCAAATACCTCTTCAGGCTGCAGGACGGGCAAAACCTTTGGAGTTACGTGAGCAGCTCTGGTGAATGGAGCTGGGAGGCTGCAGGAGTAAAAGGGCAACAGACTGTCCCTGCCCTCTGCCCCTCCAGCTGAGCCTGGTCCCTTCCTGACCTGGAGCGAGGGGCCCACAGGTGCAGTCCCAGGGGCCTGTCCATGGTGCAAGCCCCAGTTTGTGTTGGCTCCAGCTGGGGTGAAGCTGTAGGCCTGCGCTGAGGTGCTTGGGGCCCAGGGAGGATGAGTAGTGAGATAGAACAGGGGGTGCTTTTGCCACACGTGGGGTTGTGCCTAGGTCCACTCAGCACAATATCTGCTCAGGAGATGAGCCAGGAGCTGGCGGGAGCCAGCAGCCCTGCACTGTGCACCCCGCGCAAGGGCTTTGCAGGGTCCCCTGGCATCCCTGCAAGGGCACAAGTGAGGAGAGCCTGGTGACCCTGTAGATGATGACCCTCCCAGGACCAGTCCCAGAGACCTGGGGGCTGCTCCCCCCACGGCTGCCCTTTGGCTGGGTGAACCACCCTCCTGCAGCAGCCTGGGCCAGGCAGTTGCTCCGGGAGCGAGGGCAGCCCCAGGCCAGCTGCTCTAGCAGGAGAGCAGTGCTGGGCAGAGCTGCCCCGGCAGCAGTGTGCAGTAGACTGAGTCTGCTCAATACGTGACCCAGGAGGGCAGGATGCAGGTAGTGGCAGTAGGTCCCCGACTCTGTCCTTTACCCAGCCAATGTGGGGGCCTGGCCTTTGTAGCACAGTGGTGTGGGGACCCCTTACTCTTTCCCCTGGCTGCGGACCTGTTTCTCGGGGCCCAAGGTTGCTTTCTGTGGCGACACGTGGAACAAGCCCACCGCCAGCTTCAGGCCACGCGATGGTGGCCCTGGCAGGGCAGCCCAGTTTCCCAGTGGGTGCCCATCTGCTGGGAAAGCTGCTGGCTCCCCTGCAGTCAGGAAGAAGCCTCGCTGCAGCGAAGCAAATGACCCAGCTTAGCCTCGGAGAGCAAAGCAACCCCTTCCCCACCCCAAAGTTGAGCCATATAGGCACAGACTCTCCATCCATCACCCTCGCTGTGTACAACAACCTCCCTAGACCCACTGCGACAGCTGACTCCGTAGCATCACCGTAGAGTTGTGTGTGGGTCCTGTGCTTTGGCCTTGTATACGCCTTAGGGAATGTGCTGTGCTGCGACCGTGCCAGGCACCTGCAGTGACATTGCTTTGCGCTGATTGCTCGTAGGGCTGGTAGGGGGAGGCTGCACCCGACATTGAGCCTAGAGAATGCTGCAGTCTGCACACTAGAAGCTTTTTAGAAGTTTTAAAAATTACTTTTATTTCCTTTTTTTA